>JAODUK010061218.1:0-32500 GCA_027564635.1 Typhlichthys eigenmanni
TGTAGCCTCACACAGTATCTCTATATGTAGCCTCACACAGTATCTCTATATGTAGCCTCACAGTATCTCTATATGTACAGTAGGAGAGGAGAAGAAGAGCATGCGTCAACGCAGTGTGAAGACGGACACACCTCCAGGCACAAAACACAGGCCCGAGGCCTGGACCCCCCTTCCCCCAACCCCCCAGTAAGTGGGTGGGTGTTTTTGTGGCTCCGAGTGGCACAGTGTTGTCAGCTGGGCTTGATTTGGAGAGGCTGACAGAAGCCACTTGAAGCCACACACACACACAGAAACACACACACACACACACACACACAGAAACACACACACAGACACACAATTCACGGTGCGGGGTCACGATGAGCGAAAAGAAACGGCATCTGAGACAGGTGTGCATTCAGACTGAACGATGAAGTTCCCACGACAACTTGACACAAAACACTGATTTTGCTCAGCTATTATCCATGTTTACACGCGGATATACCCCTCCCAAAGACACGAAAAAGAAAGAAAAAAAAAACAGGAAGCATTAAACTTGACATAATACTGGATCTACAGGAGAGCCTGCAGATTAAATGGCACGACAACTTCCCATTTCCTCTGCAAACACAACAGCAGAAGGCCACCACTGGTAAAACCACAGACGAACACATCTAGGCTAACACTACTGCAGAGCTCTCCTGAGGAGCAAACCACTGTTCACCAGCGCCTGGTCTATATTTAGAGACACTTGATGTCTCCTCTGCCTACTCCTCCTGGAACAGAGAGGAGATGAAAGGAGGAGATCCTCTGCCTCTTAGTCACCTGGACCGCATCAGTCTTCATCTGTCGCTAATATCTCTCTCTCACACACACACGATGTACACAGCCATATTCTAATTAGTATACACGCAGACAAACTGAACAAACTCAAACACACAAGGTACTGCATATACTGCAGACACACGCAGTATGCAACCACCCACACACAATCTATAATATACCACACCAACATTTAGTTAAGCTGCCATAGCAAACAAGCTCCTGAGTAATAAGGCTGAACTGCGTCACATTCGTGGCGCGCTAATAAAAGCCTTCGCATGCCGTCTGCGAGTAGCCGACACACCGCCTACGCACACGGATGTCTTCACTGCCGAACCGTTGACAGAACTCACGCGGGAACCCGTCAAACGGGTTGGAGCCAGGCGGCCCTTCATCCATTCTCCTCTCTGAAATCTGTCCTCTTGGCCGTCCCACATTCACACAAAGGCCTGCCATCTCCAGCCTGTTACGCAACTGTCTTTGGGACCCATCGATATGCCACAGGCCCGCACCACGTAATAGACGCACACAATCGGCCTGCCGTACCTTCACAAGATCAAACAAACTCCACATTTACATCTTGTCATAGTTAGCTCTAAATGTGCCCTGTCGAAATCCTGACTAGTCAAAATACCCAGAGTTCACTGGCAGAACGCCACTTGGATTCCATCACACAGAATACTTTTCCAAATAGTTGGAATACTGTGGATGTTTCCTACGCAACCATATACATATTGAAACAATATCCCAAACCACAAAGCCCTCAAAATCTTCCTCCAAATACCAGCAGAACACCGACTGTTCTGTTGCTTGTGAGGAGACCAAGTGATCCTTGTTGATCTACAACACAACCGTATTTAAAAAAGGTATATTAAGTAGTTTCAGACCAAAAGAAAACACTTAATACACATAGAAATCAATGTAATGAAGTCACCCAAAGTAATACATGTTAAATGCATTTATATAGTGCTTTTATCCAAAACGCTTTACGTTATTTGCCTCACATTCACCCATTCTCACACACACACACCGATGGCAGCCATGCAAGACCCCTGACCCCTGACCACCGGGAGCAGTTTGGGTTAGCTGTCTTGCTCAAGGACACCTCGACACTTTGTGAGGAGTTAGCGGGGTTCAAACCAGCGAGTTCTTGATCACCTGTCGCCCCGCTCTACCACTGTGCCACTTGCCGCCCATACATAACTTTACAGTACATTTAAAAACATGCTAAAGATTTAAACCAATATGTGTATGGAATGATACTCTGATCCTCACTCTCTCAAACACACACGCTATGGCAGCGACGATGCGCTGAAGCAGCGGTGCAGATCCTCTCCTGACCGTCACTGAGTAATATGCATTAGCCATACCGAACTATAAAGTTGGGTAGACCTGCGTAAACTTTGTTTATTTAGCACCAGATGCGCTACTGCCTATAGGCTATACAAGCATGTATTATGCTAGCGTAGTCTATTGCCAACAGATAAATGAAACAATTCAATTAGCCTAGTTTACCAAGGCTACTGCTCACTCACTTTGCTGTAGCGTGCCATGGCTCCTGAGACATTAGGCATATAAGACGTTGTTGGCTCTGCTAAGGTCTGTGCCAGTGTATGTCCCTTAGAAACATGCATTCAATTAGAAATCGGGATCTCTATATCGCCATTGCTACACAGGCTCAAGTTTGCGGTTTGCGGGTCGGGTCGGGCTCGGCTGGTTGATGAACGTTTATTTTTCGGGTCGGGAGGTGCAGGTTGGCTCTCAGAACGGGTCGGGCAGTGTGGGTTGTAAAAGACTGCAACGTGCGCATCACTACTCCACAAAACACAGTTCCACAAGGAAAAACAAGAACAACTGCCTTGCTCACCATCTCGTCGAGGGCGTAGCGGAGCAGACCGTGTTCATAGAGGATGAAGAATCTTCTCTGCCATTTCTGCGTGGAGGAAAAAAAAAGGACAGTTGGAGTGTTAGGAGTCGTAAACACAAAGGAGTCATAGTCACCCTACACCTGTCATTACAGCGCATGAACCAACATTTACCAAAGGGTTCAAGCATGTCATCTCAATGGAATGACAGCAATTCCTTTGGCATTTCATTCTCTTTAAGAATCATTTGTTTAATTCTTCACAAGACTATCTTATTCTGTTGATATTTACTAAATATATTACAATATTAACATATTACTGCACAACAGCCCGGTCTATGGAACAGGACCGAGCTGGATCACAGATCTGAAGCATAGACTACACAGTATGGCGCTGTTCATGCAAGTTTGAATGAACAAATATGGATTGATCTGATTACCATTTGCCCTGCTCATAATGCAGCGTTTTGTTCAAGGGTAAGACTTCCCGTCTCTGAGTGCAGTGGAGAGCCAGACATTAAACCTTTAGGATGCGTTTTGTGACCTACGAGGTTTCGGGTGTTCAGAAGCACTTTGCATATGAAAATTCAAGGTGTGCAAAACATACTGGAAATGGGATGGTCAAAGGTAAGATCTACTATAGTGTATGTTCTGGCCATATACTACAGATACAGACATTTATTTAAGCAACCGTTGTTTTGGTACAGCATGGTGGGTCAGGACAAAAACATGCATACAAGAACCATACACCATTTAAACAGCGCACGCACACACACAAAATGGATACACATGAATGTGAGAATGATGTGTACAGTCAAGTTTATGTGTGTGTGTGTGTGTGTGTGTGTGTGTGTGCGTATGCACACAGATTTATATTTTGCAACAACAGCGCATGTGGTTTGTCTGCTCATGACCTGTAACCGCAGGATTGCTGATATGAACTTCTTTTCAACAATAAGGGATTTCCCGATGATTAGAGGAACATAACTAAATACGACAGATATCCTAGATATTACAATACCCTGCCCAAAAGAAGCGAAGGTTAAAGTACTCAAGGTTTTAACATGACACATCTAACGCACACTTCCACTTTAAGTTGTTCAACAACATAATATCTAGAAGTCACCACCACAGTGTATTCATACTTAGCCCAGGTTGTGCTTAAAGAAAGGTTTACTGCAGCAACAGATGAATCAATCCCCCGAGAGACAAACTAAACAGACCAGTGGCGTGACGGAACAGAGACACTGGTACCACAGGAATGTTCATTCCTTTCTCTTCACCTGAAAGCACGTCTGTATCTTCACGTGACTCAACCAAGTCACAATATCTGCTATTTGATCTTATCCTCCCGTATTGGAAGCTGTTCACATGTTATACATGACTGAGCTGCCTCTATATGTCTCCTAAAGATACGGGTCCTAACGATATGATACAGCGTATAAAGATGCTGTAATGTTGGGTTGTTTTAACAAATATTGTGTTCCATTTTATCTCAAATTCAGTTCTAACTTGATTACCATGTTAATCCAAGTGTTTCCTTGTAATGTGCTTTCACTAGGCTCCATGACCTAGGTCAAAAGACCAACCAGTGTGTGAGCTGAAATTTAACAGAAGCTGAAGTCTGAAAATACAATTACATGTTTTGTTTAGTGAATACAGCAGCCAAAGGCAGCATTATATCCCCAACTTACACAGCCGTGAGGAAGTTTCCAGGTTTTCACCGAAGCAATTTCACATTTCAAGCTGTGCATGTAACCGGCAGTTTAGCCAATACCCTCCCAACATGGCAGCAGCAATGTCAAGAGAAGATCCCTCTCTGCTCCCCGCCGGCCAGATGCCAGGTCCATATGCAAACCATCAGGTCAGCCGGGGAGCACCGGTACTTCCCATGGTTCACTCTGGCAACTGGCGCTATAAAGTATGAAAGCTGACAGGGTTCCCGCCAACATCATGGAGATGTTGAGGAGAGGGGGGCGGGGGTGCTGCATACAGTATTGTCCAACATGAAGCTGGTCTCACCATGACAACAGGGCAGTGAGCAAACAGACTATAGCCCTACAGACTATTAATGTATGCAAAGAACTGTGTTTTCAAATTAAGAAAGTACTTGATATAATTCATATATCTGGCTCCAAGACAATAGTTTGAAACAAGCAGAGCGAAAAGAAATGAATTGCAGTTTTGTCATAGCATTGCAAATTGTTGCAGACCAGTGTCCCAATTGGCCCGTCTTTACAGTACAGGCACAGAAATGTCCACTAATACAGCTGGTATCAACTAGCCGGTAATAGGCCTGCTGCATACTCTGGTAATCCTCAGGGACCTTTTGATGAAATAAACCACATTAACATTAAACATGGCTGTGCCAGCAAGCCGATGTAGCCCACTGTGACTGACACATGCAGTCAAATACAGCCCTTAAAAGGTATAGTCAGCTATTTCAAGCTAAATGTAAGCTAATACACTTTGTCAAATTCAAGAAAAATCTCCTCTCGTTTCACCATCTTACCGTTGTCTGTGCCTGTTGAAAACATGACAAATGTCTTCTGCACAGCTCCATAAATACGAACATAAACAAACAAAGTCTCAAGTTTCAGGTTTCACACGGAAACAAACGAGATCCTTTTATGTAAAAGGTAAATTAAGTAATTCTCAAGAAAACTTTCTAAATTCGAATCAAATCAAAAACTCTCAATTCAATGCCATAGGGTGCTCCCTCAGTAGCTCTGCCCCACACATTAAAAACGCATTGCAAAGCCTAGGGCATTGTTGTTGTTATTGTATGGAGCCACGGCTGTGTTGACGTACAACATTACTTCTTTAGCACGCACAGAGAACGGTAAACAACCATTAACAACTATACATCGAATGATATGCATCACATTATGTAGTAAACACAACAAAATACACTATTAATTAAACTAGTTTTGTAACGGTTCTCCGTTAGGCTTCTGAGCTGAAGCGTAGTCAACCACGCTCATCTGGATCTCCTTGTGATGACATGGTGCGTCAGCCGGTAAACATGTGTTTGTTCTTCTTAAGAGGTCAAAGGTCAGCGCTGTGACATCACGATGAGGGCTGAAGAGAGACTGGACTCTTGAGGAGAGGTGATATGAGCTGGCAGACACAGTGGAACTGTGAGGATTTGTCAGAGTGATTATGGTCTGCGGAGATGACGAGGGTCATAGGAAAGACGATGATGATGATGCCACAAGCTCTCTTTAAAGCTTTAAAGGTGTGGCCATCGAATGAAAGTCAACGTCGTGGCGTCTGGTCAAAGTCAGCGAATATCTCCTCTGTGTGCACGCGCTGGAAGAATAATCCAGTGTTTCTACAGCCCTGGCTCTGTAAATCGGAAAACAAACAACTCCATCCCAGCCATGGCAATGCATGCCCAATGTGGGGGGGCGGAGCTTCTGAGGGAACACCCTATGGCATTGAAGGGAGGAGTGTTTGTTTCTTTATCATCGCTTACTCCCCCTGCAAGTGTACGCACGTTGATTTGTGTCGGGAATTGCCCTTGTGGTTGAAACTAACATTGCAAGAACATGTCGTAAGTGTTGTTTTGAAATTAAACTCCTCAGAGCACGTGGCCCTCCCACAATGCACTGCACTCCCATCCACTCCTCGGCTCACACCTTTTTCTACCCACACCCTACCGTCAGGTGTGGCTTTGTGTGTTTGCAGCAAACAGTGGAATCAAACAAGGACGCACCCCTTAAAGCTTCAAGTGGATTTGCATACTCTATACTGTAGCTTTAATGCAAGGTAATCCTATTCACAACTATGATTAAACAGTGCCTGTGTTCTGCACTTCAGTTCACCTCCACAGCCAAAGAATGTGAGAACACTTACTCGAGATCGATGCAGGGGATTGTCAAAATGGGTTCCTTCCGGCGCTAGCAGCAGCCACCCTCCATATATGGCCTTGGCCTGTTGAGAGACACCACACACACACAACAGTGTTACACTGTAGAGAGACACGACACACACAGTGTTACACTGTAGAGAGACACGACACACAGTGTTACACTGTAGAGAGACAACACAGTGTTACACTGTAGAGAGACACGACACAGTGTTACACTGTAGAGAGACACGACACACAGTGTTACACTGTAGAGAGACAACACACAGTGTTACACTGTAGAGAGACACGACACACAGTGTTACACTGTAGAGAGACAACACAGTGTTACACTGTAGAGAGACACGACACACAAGTGTTACACTGTAGAGACACGACACACAAGTGTTACACTGTAGAGAGAGAACACACAGTGTTACACTGTAGAGAGACACGACACACAAGTGTTACACTGTAGAGAGACACGACACACAGTGTTACACTGTAGAGACACGACACACAAGTGTTACACTGTAGAGAGAGAACACAGTGTTACACTGTAGAGAGAGAACACACAGTGTTATACTGTAGAGAGACACGACACACAAGTGTTACACTGTAGAGAGACAACACAACAGTGTTACACTGTAGAGAGACAACAGTGTTACACTGTAGAGAGACAACACAGTGTTACACTGTAGAGAGACAACACAACAGTGTTACACTGTAGAGAGAGAACACACAACACACAGTGTTACACTGTAGAGAGAGAACACACAACACACAGTGTTATACTGTAGAGAGACAACACAACAGTGTTATACTGTAGAGAGACCACACAACAGTGTTATACTGTAGAGAGACCACACAACAGTGTTAAACTGTAGAGAGACAACACACAGTGTTTCACTGTAGAGACAAGACAACATCTGTACACTATGGAAGTTTACCCCTGCTCAATGTGGTTTTAAATGTGTGGCATAGGTTAGTTTGTTTGGGGGGACTGGGGGAAATCACATCGTAACCTTCCCCCCACACACACACTCGCCCTGACCTTTGTGTTTTATAATTTATAGAACAGCTGAGTCTGCAGTTGTGTAGAAAGAAAAATTATTCAATATTCTCTGGCCTATTTTTCACCTAAATCACAGACAACCTCTTCCTAAAAGATAGATCCTGCTCTGACGTGGTAACTATTAAACCACTGCATGCATTAATATGCATTCCTTGGCATGGATGAGTGCCAAAAAAACAAGACATTGTATACACAATGACTCTGGAGTTTTTGAGGAGTGTGGGAATCATACCGTGTTGACGAAAAGAGAGCTGAGCCGGAAGGCAAAGCTCTCGATCTAACGGGCAATTTTTGTTCATACCCTCACCTATGGTCATGAAGGGTGGGTCATGACCGAAAGAAGAAGATCACAGGTACAAGCGTCCGAAATGGGTTTTCTCAGGAGGGTGGCTGGCGTCTCCCTTAGAGATAGGGTGAGAAGCTCAGCTATCCGTGAGGAACTCGGAGTAGAGCCGCTACTCCTTTGCGTTGAAAGGAGCCAGTTGAGCAATGGCGCCTCCATAGGGAGGTGTTCCAGGCACATCCAGCTGGGAGGAGGCCTCGGGAAAGACCCAGGACTAGGTGGAGAGATTAAATCCACAGTGGCCTGGGAACGCCTCGGGATCCCCCAGTCAGAGCTTTCCGATGTGACTCGGGAAAGAGAAGTTTGGGGTGCCTTGCTAGAGATGCTGCCCCCGCGACCCGACTACGGTAAAGATGGAGAAAATGGATGGATGGATGGATGGTGTGAATCATAATGAGAACAGAGCTGCTCGATGGGCGAGTTGTGATATAATTCGCTGGCAGCTCGGAGTCAGCTGGAGCAAAGCTACACCAGTTGGATGGCCACATTCCAGAGATGGTTGGGGTGGGGGGGAAGAAGGAGGAGGAGGAAGAGGGGAGGCCCAAGCTTCATCCCACCTCAGAAGATCCAATCCTAACCAGCAATAGAAGTCTCAAAACAGTTCCCAGACGTACCCTATAAATTATATAGTAAATTGATGCATTTAAACTGTAAGGTCTCCATGAACCATGTGACCGTTAAACCTTCAGAACTTCCGTTGGCGTGACTCTCTTCTCTATGACTCTGGTTCCATGGTAACAGCGCAAGTGTGCAACTAAAGCTTGTCCAGCCACAACGTGTGTGTGGAGGGAATACATTGATTTTGGAGAATGCTGCAGTTGTGCATATTTTACTAAAGTATGTTTAGTCTTAGCCAAACCTACAAACATACAATTTCCAGTCCAGTCCATCCTCTGTTTGGCCCAATAGTAGGCATTATTAAAGGTTATCTAATTAAACTGATTGATTAAATGAGATTAGATGATTAATTGTCATCTGAGTGGCAGAACAGAAATTATCTTCCACCATTGGTTGGTTTCAGATCTCTATGCCATGCAAAATTGAGACTTCCCCCAATTAATTTCTGTCCATCCTTGTTTTCACGAGCCGCGTAGTGCATCCAATCCAACATAACCCCACACGCACCAACCAGCAATGCAGAATAACTCAGCAAGGTCGTGCTTTCTCATATCAGCACATCGACAGACAAGATGGCAAAAGGCAAAAGGATTTTCCAACCAACTTCAAAGTCAAAGATGCTCCAGAGAGACAGAGGGGTCCTCCACACCCGGTCAACCACACAGGGGCATTCTCTCACTCATGTGTTCAGACAAATAACCCCCGTCCCCCGTGTGATGTTTAAATACAGACACAGGAGCCATGGTGGCTCACAGCGGGCTCGTTCCGGGGGATTTCCGAGGATAATGTGCGGCAGTAAGAGCCCCTGTTGCAAGTCAAGCCATAATGACAGTGTGGCGGAGGCAGGAGGGATGATTCATGGTACGCTAGCTTCCGCCACGTGATACAGTAAGGGGAGCTTAAGAGCTACAGTACAGTGCTGTTCTGGCGCCCCTAAACCCCCAGACACCCCCTCCACTGCCAACATCCACCCAAACCGAAGGGGTGAGGGAGGGAGGGGAGTGACTCAGACACACGCCAGCGCAGGGAATCAAAGTGCTAATGAGCTTGGTGGCTGGGCCGCAAACCTAAGCAAAGATGTTGTTGTAATGCCGGGGCCAACCACAAGGGGTGATTCAGACAGCAAAGCTCCTCTCCTCCAGGAGAATGGGGGGATGGGGGTCCCGGGTGTTGTTTGTTTTTGTGTGTGTGTGTGTGTGTGTGTGTGTGTGAAAAGATGACAAAGCTCTGGCTGTAAATATTTTGGGGATGAGTTTCCCTACTAGAGCCCAGAACAGTCACTGTTCAAAAAGGTCTGTCTTGTAAGGAGTGATGTGATTGGTCCAGACTCCCCTTCTTCCCATCTGACAGCTGATCAAAAGAAACAGGCAGCTAGGACACAGCGCACCCCGCGACATCATCTGACAGGATTAAAGCCCACAACTGTTTGTGTTCCAGCAAGGAGGCAATTACAGTACATAGTACACACACACACACACACACACACACACACACACACACACACACAATGTGCGTATTCTCACAGAGTCACCCAGGCCAGAAATCACCCGCATCGAAAGGACCACTCCCGTGGTCAACAAGATTAACTTTAATAATAATGAAGTTAGATTACTGGGTGTTTATATAACAGTGAAACGTCTGGTGGCACACGGGCGAACCCAGGTCGGTCCACACCTCTCCTGAAGCGCTGACAGGAGGCCGCAGAGCCAAGGTGGAGGCCAAACCTGTTAAAAATGCCGCTACACAACCCTGCTAACGTTTAACGGCCATTGTAGAGCTCACCACCAGAATGGCCATGGCTCAAAGCCACAACAGCCTATCTGCTTAATTTGAGGGCATGTATGGTCATACTGCAAAAATATTCAAATTAAATAAATTAATTACTAAATTAATAAATACATGCATTTTGATGTGAAGTAACAAACCATTTGTACAGAAACAAATAGGAAACCTCTTGGTTACTTACCTTGGACGGTGTTTGATATAATGCAACTAATAATATGAGCTTTAAAAAAACGTGCATATTAAACTGGATGTTCAATAGGGAGCGACATTAAAATCTACCAAAGTTCAAACGTTCATTCGTATTTACCTGGTTTAAATCTTCATTGTTCAACAAATGGGATTCTCTGGGTTTAAAACAGTTCTGGCATTTACTTTTGTTGAAGATATTCGCTTGGAATTTTCTACAGGGATTGTCCTTAGAAGACATGGTTCACACAGTTTATGAATTATATAGGCCTATGTATATTCCACAGGGCTACCATTTAGAGAGAGAAAACGAAAGAAATCTAAAATAGGCTATTATCCAGCGTTAAATAAATAAACGTCTACAGCCAATCCATCGGACTGTTGAAGCGTTTAGTCTAAATAAAAGTCTAATAAAACTATATAATATCCTCTTGGCTGGGGGTTGAGGTGTTGTTTAAATACCCTCTCCACCTATGGTGGTGGAGTCAAGTAACATCTCTGATGGTCATGTTGGAGTTCAGTTAAGATGATGTTCAATTTTTTAGCCACAATCAACCCCTGGGTCAAAGTTGTCAAACAATCTTCGTCGGTCTAGGAGAGGTTAAATGAGTATTTCCTCCAGATAAACTTTTACGGTACAATGTGGATAAGCGGGACGTTTCACAGGTGACATTCCGGCCTGTCGCACCCTGCCGCGGTCCAACGAGCCTCCAAACACAAACCCCGGGACACACACTTTCTCCTCTCAAACAAGTGATCCAATATGCATCGCAGTAAAGTCTTTCTGGTGGGTTTTAATGTCGATGCTGAGCACGAATCAACGATATCCAACTGTGAAAAATGCCATCTGGTCGGTTCTGCTAGCCGTCTGTTCGCTACGTTTGTTTCGACACATTAAAAGAGGTCGCAGTTTGCTCTTAGATTTGGGCTCTGCTGAAAATCCCGAGGCCGGACAGCCAATAAGGGGGAGGGGCCTGAAAGATAGCGAGGCGGGAGAGTAGCAGCGGAATCAACCAATCAGGAACACGTAAGAAAGAACACAGCCCATTTACAACGGGGTAGGTGGGCTTTAAAGGAATCCTGTAGTAGCAAATGATCACAACCAATCACGTCATGATAATCACAATCCCCCTTCCGGGTTGGTCTAGAATATGTCCATGTGTTTGATCAGTAGGGATCTGCAGCTGAATCTGGATTTGTGTTGCAGCATAAATCAATTTCAACAAATCAATGTATAGATCTATTTAGGCTATTATTAATTTGAATAACGTATATTTAATCTTTTAATGCAAGAAATTATATGTATGTGTAATCATAATTACATATCCCTCACTGAGGGATTATATATATACATATATATAATCATAATGAAATGAGTGAGGGATGTCCTTATGTTCATCTCAGTGAATCGTCATAACACATTGCTGGCGCCCTAACACACCAGGATAAATTCATAAATGCATTTGCATTTATTGTAATGTTGGATGACATTACTAAGTCGCGCACAGCATTTTTCTTGCTGCACATATACATAGTCTACTACAATAGCAAACGCACTGTCAAACGTTTTAAGGACTAAATATGAGATGTTGCGCTCACAGGCCGTATGGGAGTCTACAAGTCACCCAGCAAACATCGGATTTCGACTCCCAACTAAATAAATGCCCAAGAACTGTTCACGAGTCACGACACAGTGACCTATGCATATGCTGCCCCATTTCTGCCCCAGCAGCTCCCCCTGCTGATCATAAACTAAACTCCATCTCAGACGGACCAAATTTGACCCTACAATATAATTTTTTTTACTGTATTAATTATTTAACCCATTAACCCAACATACATTTTTTGAACTGTAAATTGGTTTATATACAGATTATTAATATATTACTAATTCTGTATTTTACCAACTGCCTTCTCCTAATTCTAATGTTTCTGCCCAGTCAGAACCAACTGCATACTATCCATCTAGGAAGAGCTGGACATTTTCCTTATCATAGTCCTATCCAAAGGTTTCTTTCATCTGTAGGTGTCCTCAGAGCTAGCCTACTGCAAGGAATCCTCCAAATGATTTGATCCCAAACTAATAAAATACACATCAATATAAATACAACCTGTGCTATAAGTATAAATCTGTCAATTATTATTTTAATGGCTTATTTAGTTGCCTACTACTTATACATGGCACTTTAGGTCGCGCCACACATTATTGTTTGCCCGGCAACTAAATATTTGATACCATGTGTGATAGGATCCCTGCGCCGTGTTTCTACCAGCTAAGGGGTCCAAACGTTGGACCTCTGGTGTAAGCTAAAGTAGCCCGTAATGGCCTCTATGTACCTAGTTTCCACTCGGAACAATGTGATAATAGCTGTATCAAATTAAATTCACTTGTTAAGATAATTATTGATCATTATTTTTGTTTAACAGAAATATATTCGATATGTTTGGCTGGTCCTGAACGAGCAAGAGACACGTTCGATAAATAACAAGGGTCAAAACTAAGTATGCATTATTCCAAAACACTGAAATGACCAAGAGTAGAGGGGGTGTAGGCTTTGAACGTGTGCGGGTAAACAATGGCACCCCTGTATATATCCAACGGTCAGGCAAGGAAAACCTCAGCCAACCTTGAAAGGGACTATGGTACGGAAACATTTCCAAGATAGCTAACATGTATAACAGGCTCTGAGTGCAGCGCATCCTATTAGCATCATTAGCAGCACCATTACACAATATGTTACATATAATAATGTAAAGCTAAGTATTGTACTAAAAACATGGTATGTTATTGTGGTAATTATATACAGCAGGTCACAATGGAGCAGAAGACTGTGAGTCAGAAGAGAATCCACACCAACTTGTCTGTCTAGTCTCTCCACTATCAGTTCTCTTATTTTGAAAAGCTATCTCCAGTTTAAAAACAGCAGGACTACTGTCTTTTGAGAACATTGTTATTAATCAGGTGTATTGACAGGAGTTATGGTCAAGGGTGCAGCGTTTTTACCCCCATCGTTACGTTCCGGACCAAACAGTGGGTAGAGAGGCTCGGTGAAGGTGCAGCCAGTGAAGGAGTAGAGAAGAACACTGTTCTCCACGTCATAGAAGGAGACCAGGCCCTCCTCATAATCCACAAACACTCCCACCTTCTGGAGCTTCTTCCTGACAGACAGACAGACAGCAGGGCCAGTACCTGCATAGTACTCATCTCCATTCCTCAGCCGCAGTGTCCAGAAGCCATTCTGAGGGCACAGTGTCACGTATCGCGTCCTGTTGATGGACGCTCTGGCAACTCCCAAGGTCCAGCCAGTCTTTCCATGCACTTCAACCTCGTAGTAAAACCTAGCAGAAAATACCCTTTTTCCTAAGACGTATAGATATCGACAAAACCTCCCAAGGTTTGCTCGTAATTTCGTTTCTACTTCTGCACCATAGACTTGTTTCCCATCCTCAGACAGGACCAGAGAGGCATGTGCTGAGTCAGGGTCCAGAGTCACATCCACTGCATCCTGCTGGACCTTCTTCAGTTCAGCTTCACATATCTTCTTCATCTCCTTGCTCAGTGTCTTCTCCAGCTGATCCAGGGCTCTCACCAAAGTTCCTACATTAGATGGCTGATGGACATGGACCTTGGTCCAGTCCTTGGTGTGCGGATGAGTGATCAGATGTGGGAGGTTCTGGAGGAGGTGGAGATGGTCTTCAGTGTGTGAGAGCTTCTCCAGCTCTGAGCTCCTCTTGGTTAGCTCCATGACCTCCTGCTCCAGCTCTTTGATTAAGCCTTCAGCTTGTCTCTCTGTTGATGTATGTTGGTCTTTAATGGTGAAGATGAGCTCTGACTGGCCTCTGTCAATGGAATGCCTAAGAGCAATGAACACCCTCACACCTTCTGCTATCTGTTCATCTGCATTGTGCTTACTGACCTCTACTGAGTGTTGGATCTGCTGAATCTTTATTCTTCTCTCCTGAATCATCTGCTGAACTTCAGCCTCTGTCTGCCCCAGCTGAGCCTTCTTCTCATCATATTCCTCCTTCAGAGGAACAACCAGATGGAGCTTGTGGTCTGACTCACAGCAGAACTGACACACACACACCTGGTCAGTCTTGCAGAACATCTCCAGAGGTTTGTCATGTTTCTTGCACATCCTGTCTTCTAGATTCTCCACAGGGTCGATCAGCTGATGTCTCTTCAGTCGTGGGACTCTGTGATGTGGTTCCAGGTGTGTTTGACAGTAAGACATCACACACACCAGGCAGGACTTCACAGCCTTGGTGTTGGTTCCAGTACAGACGTCACAGCTAACATCTCCTGGTTTTGCACATTTTTGGTCTGCCAACCTAACTGACCTCCTGAACTCATCAGCCATCTCAGCTAGTAGAGTATTGACCTGCAGCTCAGGTCTTCTGTGGAAGAGCTTATTACACAAAGGACACTTGTACAGGTCACTACCATCCCAGTGTTGAGTGATGCAGGCTTTGCAGTAGTTGTGTCCACATGGTGTGGAGACTGGGTGGTTGAACACATCCAGACAGATGGAACACAGAAACCGCTCTTCAGACAGTTGACTGCTGGAAGATGCCATTCCTACAGCAACATTGACAGAAGATGCTTATATCCATAGTGACTGTGAGTACAATTATATATACTGTAAGTATCAAGTAAGCATTGAGCTAGGGGATAGATATCTTGCTCAGGAATTCTTACAGGTAGGCCAGGTAAATTGGGGATTGAGTGTAAATCCTTTCGGCAGGGTCACCAGGCGACTACATATTGCCCACAACTTTATATATTAATATGTAATTTTCAAGATTATTCTGATACAAAGTTGGTTGTAGGCTATAGCTGTTTTAACTTGTGGTATTGTTTCATGGCCAAAAGAATATGTTATTGTACAACATTTTTAAATTCCACAACTACATACATTAATTAATAATACGTTATTATTATTATTGTTCTTGTATATGGACTGACGTACCTCTTATAAATACCTTTTCTTGTTTGAGGAGGAACATGTATAAACGTCTTGGCTGCTTCAGTTTCACTTTCACGTTTCCCTCAACGTGATCAATGCATTCATGACGTGTACATTTCTTTTTCTGCGTTCCTCTAGGGTGTAGTGTGTACTTACGGCCACTGGATGGCAGAGTGGTGCAATGATGTTTGTAATACAGGACGTACTGGACCCCTTATCACATATATGATATAAAATTTAGTTGTCAGGCCAACAATAATCTGTAGACCACTAACTAACCGCAAGTTATTAAAATTATTGACAGATTTATATATTTCTGGCATAGGTTGTATTTATGTTAATTTGACCAAACTGAACCAACTGTTTTTAACACTATTTTGTTCCATCTTCCATCCATCTCCTGCCTGAACACAGCGTCAGGACAAGGTTCAGGACACATTTTGTATTTATTCAATGTCTTTTAAGGCGTGGGATTCTCCACAGGGTCGATCAGCTGATGTCTCTTCAGGCGTGGGACTCTGTGATGTGGTTCCAGGTGTGTTCCACAGTAAGACATCACACACACCAGGCAGGATTTCACAGCCCTCATCTTGGTTCCAGTACAGACGTCACAGGGAACTTCCCGTGGTTTTGCACGTTGTTGGACTGTCCCACTAACTGACCTCCTGAACTGACCGGTTATCTCCGATATGAAAGTATTGACCTGCAGCTCAGGTCTTGTGTTGAAGAGCGTATTACACAAAGGACAATTGCACAGGTCACTACAATCCCAGTGCTGTTTGATGCAGATCTTGCAGTAGTTGTGTCCACATGGTGTGGACACTGGATGGTTGAACACATCCAGAGAGATGCAACAGCGAATCTGCTCTCAGATGTCATCCTAGAACAGGACATTTGTTTCATCATGTTTTGCGTTTGGTATTTATTACTATATCAAATAAAATGTGGTGTAGAACATCTATTGACATACTTTACTGAATAGAATACTGGGAAGTGATGAGTTAGGTGAAAAGAACAACCTCTCTTTGAATATTTGAATGTGCTCATGTGAATTCTCATAGGAAATACTGTATTTGTTTAGCTCACTCACCTACGAATGTTGAAATTAGTACTGTTCTTGTCTGAGGAGGGAAAGAAATAATTGTCCCCTGCACTGCATGTCAGTATCCTTTAAATGTCCGAGAAACCCACCTAACCTGTTCAGTTGTACCTCCTATTAGCATGTACAACAGATCAGATCTTTCGCATGAAGCATGCATTTGAACACTTTGTCCAACCACGCCATCAACATAAGAAATAATATTTCAAGTATCCACAAATCCACTGACTCGTTTAATGACCTTAGGATATATATATTACGCTATTTACTGTATAGGCTAATCCATTTTAAAGCTATTCTAAAGTGACCAAATGAATAAGCGGTATACTGTAACTGTTAACAATAGAAAAGTTCCCATCCCTCTTTCTTACGGACTTAATGTGATCGCTGTGCTATGTACATTTGTAAAACCCCTTAGACGTATGTAGGGACATCAGATATTAATTTGTCTCTTTCTAAATGTTGCCAGGGAGGGTCATCCACAACAAAAAAAAAGTCCTTGTAAATGTTTAATTTGACCTATCTTGTACATCTAAATTAGCACCACATTCATTAATTATTATAAATTATTACATCGCCATACTTATTCTCAAGATTTAGAAACCGTCTGCTGCAGTCCAGCTCTGCCTGTCCCTTGTTGTGTTCAGTGAAGTGTGTCACAAATACAGTATACTGTTTCAACAATGGTTTAAAGAGGCTTTCAACAAAGGTGCCTTCTGAAAAATCCTGTTTTAGACTACGACTTCACTGTAAAACAATTTCTTCCAAAGAAAGACTATCACAATAAAACAAATTGTTGCAAAGAACAATGTGTGTGGGTGTTTGTGCTTATATGTGGAAAGAAGATTACTGAAATTATTTAAAGTCACTTACTAAATGGACTTTTCCAACCTTTCCAACCACTCAAATCACTGTACAGGATTGCCACACATTCACACATTGATGGTGGTGTCAGCCGTGCAAGGTGCGACCTGACCACCAGGGGTAGCAGTGAGGGTCATGTGCCTTGCTCAGGAACACCTCCACACTTGGTGAGGAGTCAGCGGGGTTGGAACCAGCAGGCTTTGTATCACCTGTCGCCTGCTCTCGCCACACTGTGCCCTACGATAATATAAATGGTATCGCACCCTGAAGGTGACTTTCTCAAACCTGCTGCGTCAGACGGTTTGTTACACAGTAATCTATGTTCTGTGTTAAGTGAGACGTTTATTTCCAGAGATTTGTTTAGGCCTATAGCCTACATTTCCAGAGATTATTTTGATGTCGATAGGTCGATCTCCACCGAATGAGGAAAAACTAATTGAAACAGAGCTCAGATGAGCCGACCGTGGCTGAATAAGGACCCGAATGGTAGTTGAAACAAACATGGCAACAATTTAAATAGCAGTCATGCCCACATGCGTCCAGTTTGCAATGCGATTTTCTACAACTTAAATTACATTTGTTAGACAAAGTACAGACAAAAGCACAAACAAAAACATATAAAGTTGAGTAGACTATTGGCACCAAATTCCAAGTATTCCTATGGGTTCAAATGTGACTACTACCATGCCCAACCCTTATCCTCGCCAACAGGAGCTATGGGAGCTATGTGCACACACTTGTCACTCAGACTAATTTCATTGTGTTGATAACTAGGTTTGGACTATTTCATTACATTTACAAACAGGCTACGTCTTGGCTGTAGAACAGTTAAAAATAACACATTTACAGTAATATAATGACTTGATTCGTACACAGTATATTGAACTAATGTACGGTGGTTTGTGGGACGCATTTGGCCCGCGGGCTGCTAAATGAATAGTATACGACATATAAAGACATATCTTCAGGGGCCCTCCCCTGAAAATGTTGAGAATCTAACACTTTGTTTTCTGTATTCTAGTGAATTCTAATGAAACAATTTCTGCCTTTTCTGCATGAACGTATGGTAGAAATGTATTTTTATTGAAAGGGAAACATTAAATACAGGAACCCTGGCACAATTCAAGATATATGAAAACTATTGCAGTAAGAGTTATCAAACTATGTATTTCTCAGTTTCTCTGGTAGGCATAGAGGCCTATTTCATATTTTTCAACTTATTAACCTACTTTTCTGTCCTCTTTTCATTGGGGGAAGTACATATGCATGTGACATCATAATGTATTAACCCCTGGACTTCAATAGCTCATATGCTCATGTACATAACCTTCTGCATATTAATAATACCTCTGTTTTGGGATGATAGGCTTAAATAGCTGACTTTAAACAATAATAGTCTAGTACACATTTTGGCAACATTTTGGACATAACTTAATCTATTACCGCCGGGCGGCCCTAGTGTGTCTTTTATGTTTTTATTTGGGGGGACAAATACACTTGTTCTACATATTGAGGCTGATGCATCCCCTGCACACCCCTGGAATCTACACCCATGGTTCAGTTGTTCGGCTGCTCCCAGATATTATTTAAGCTTCTTTGTTATACCATGTTCTGCCATTGTGCCATGCATTTGGGTCTTGTTGTGTCCCATTGTGCAAAACACCAAACACAGCAGATGCTCATTTATGGATTCAATTAATACAATAAAACGACTGCAGCTTGTAACAACCTGTGTTTTTGGTGGGCTTTGATAAAAGTGACTAACTGCTGCTCTCTGGGAGGATCAACTAAACACAAGGAAAAATGAAAGTGAAAGTTACACTTCCAGATAATCAACTACTTAGACCAAGATCTCACGCTCGTTCTCTCTCCAAAGACTCAAAGAAGTGTTTTAGACATCTAACGAAAGTACATAGGTGAGTAAACAGATCATATGTTCTATCAAACCATTTAAGATAGATTAAAAAAGAAATGTTTTATTTAGGTTTATTCTTATCAGGCAAGTGTTTTCATACATACCTGTATGAACACACGTACCTTTATGAACAGGTAAAAGTTTTCCAAGCTTGAAGTATATTTGTCAAATACAAATGGTAAAGTAGCAGATGAATGCTTTGTGGTGCACACATGGGTTTAATAGTGAGAAGGGAGGGTGATTGTATGTGTGTGGATGTTCCAGGTGTTACATACAAGCTGTGACAAGCAATGACTCACTCAAAAAACTCTTCTTCTGACGAAACATGTCCTTGTTATCTAGGAATGGCGTCTTCCAGCATTCTCCTGTCTGAAGAACAGTTTCTGTGTTCCAACTGTCTGGATGTGTTCATCCACCCAGTCTCCACACCATGTGGACATAACTACTGCAAGACCTGCATCACACAGCACTGGGATGGGGAAAACCAGTACAACTGTCCCACATGTAAGGCACCATTCACAACAAGACCTGAGCTGCAGGTCAATACTCTCTTATCTGAGATGGCTGATCAGTTCAGGAGGTCAGTTAGGGTGGCAGACCAACCATGTGTCAAACCAAGGGAGGTTCCCTGCGACGTCTGTACTGGAACCATGATCAGTGCTGTAAAGTCCTGCCTGGTGTGTGTGGCATCTTACTGTGGAACACACCTGGAACCACATCACAGAGTCCCACGCCTGAAGAGACATCAGCTGATCGACCCTGTGGAGAATCTAGACGACAGGATGTGCAAGAAACATGACAAACCTCTGGAGATGTTCTGCAAGACTGACCAGGTGTGTGTGTGTCAGTTCTGCTGTGAGTCAGACCACAAGCTCCATCTTCTTGTTCCTCTGAAGGAGGAATATGAAGGGAGGAAGGCTCAGCTGGGGCAGACAGAGGCTGAAGTTCATCAGATGATTCAGGAGAGAATAATAAAGATTCAGCAGATCCAGCGCTCAATGAACCTCAGTAAAGAAGACAAAAAACAGCCATATAACAAACATTGAAAAGGTCTTCACTGCTTTCATGCACTACATTGAGAAGAGCAAGGCTGAGCTCATCTCCACCATTAAAGACCAACATACATCCACAGAGAGACAAGCTGAAGGCTTCATCAAAGAGTTGGAGCAGGAGGTCATGGAGCTAACCAAAAGGAACTCAGAGCTGGAGAAGCTCTCACACACTGAAGACCACCTTTACCTCCTCCAGAGCCTCCCATCTCTGATCACTCCTCCTCAAACCAAGGACTGGACCAAGGTCCATGTCCAGCAGCCATCTTATGTAGGGACTGTGAGGAGAGCCCTGGATCAGCTGGAGAAGATACTGAGCAAGGAGATGATGAAGATATGTGAGGATGAATTGCAGAACGTCCAGCAGAATGCAACGGATGTGACTCTGGACCCTGAAACAGCTTATCCTTCTCTGGTCCTGTCTGAGGATGGGAAAGAAGTCCATGATGGAGACATATGGGATGATGTACCAGACAACCCCAAAACGTTTTCTCACTGGATGAATGTCTTAGGAAAGCAGAGCTTCTCCTCTGGAAAATTTTACTATGAGGTTGAACTTAAAGGAAAGACTCGCTGGATTTTAGGAGTGGCCAGAGAGTCCATTGACAGGAAGGGAGAAATCACATTATGCCCCCAAAGTGGATTTTGGGCTTTGTGGCTGGAGAATGGAGATGAAAAATCCATTGAAGACCATCCTGCCCCACTGTCTGTCAGAGAGAAGCTCCAGAAGGTGGGAGTGTTTGTGGATTATGAGGAGGGCCTGGTCTCCTTCTATGACGTGGAGGACAGTGTTCATATCTACTCCTTCACTGGCTGCACCTTCACTGAGCCTCTCTACCCATTCTTTAATCCTCATCATAGTTTTTTTGGTAAAAACTCCTCCCCCTTGATCATCACTCCTGTTTATGTATCAGATTTGGGTTTTGTTTAAAAATGGTGCAAGCTTGTATTTTATAATTCCTCCACTGTCCTGCTGAACTGTTCTATAACAAGATCAATAGTATTGTCATCTATTCCATGATAAGTGTATAGATGTTTATATTTTTATTGATCAAGCTAATTTTTGCATTAATAAATACACATTGAATTGAGGGGTTCCAGACTGATACACGCGATGTCACACTGTTGCCTCTGAGATCAGGATGGTATATCACAGTGATATATATCGCATAAAAACACTAACCACAAGCATGAAAAGCTGTGCATCTTTGACAACAAACAAAACAAATATCACTTTTATGACTCCAATGATATAGTGTTTTAATGCATTTATTATATGAATAACATGTTTAATGCTTTGCTTTACTTAAACGTCTGTGAGTTAGATGGTTAAAAACACAATAAATCAGCATTGTCCTGTATATAATATACATTTGAACATCATGGTTTCTCTAATGTTTTAACACTGCACAAAACAATTAGGGTAGGTGTGAAAACACCCGTTGGAGATCAAACATTAAATTAAACATGATCAAATCTGATCTGTCCTTATTGTGACTAATTTGTTACCAGAGAGGTCCAACTATGACCAAATTAAATCCTGCAAATATCTTATGAAACAAAATACATAATGCTGCAATGAAAACTCTGTTATGTTCTGTTAAGTCTGTCAAAAAATAATATCTAGTATTAAGAAGAAAACCTTTAAAATATGCACTGTAAAAAACTAAAATAAAACACCCTTTCAAATTTATATTAATTACTGTCCAGATTATTTGAGTGTGGCTCTAGGCCACCACCTAGTGGATATACATAGATACTTGATATACTAGATATATGATTAGTTTGATGCCCTCTGCATCTCTCAGACAGGTTGGCCACATGTATGCCCATGTTCTGGATCTCAATGGTACAGTATCTGGTCTCCACACAGGGTTGTAAAAAGAACAGGATTCATTCAAATACTCCCTAATGGATTATGGTGCTGCCTGTGATGGCCTTTTGAGACGGGACGCCAGGCTGAAACCCATTCATTGTTATGAATGCGCTGCGCAGAGGAAAGCATGGCCACAGGGACTGCGCGCATTGAGGGGATCTCACTGCGCGCTGTGACGAATACCTGCGTGGCCACTAGAAACGAGGCACGAAAGGGAAAATAGAGAAAAAGTTGATATTGTACGTATAGAATATCAACGTTTTCTCATTTCTATATATATTCGGGATATTAATATCCCAGATTATTAACAAACGGTTCACAAACATAATATTGGTTTAACTAAGAGATTATCTGAAAATATTAGTTTTTTTGTAGGCTTTATAACACTCGAAAAATATATATTTGTTGTTTAGCAGGGCAGTTTGCTAGTGGGAGTCTGTTCTTCAAACTCTGGTAGTGCAGCCGTGTGCTCTCTGAAAGGTCTGGAGAAATAGCGCTCAACTCGGCAGCGAGCGCAGCGCATGTCGCATCCTGTCTAAAAGGGCCTTGAGACATCTTTAAATGTGTGTCTCTCTAGTACTGGATTAGCACAATTAATAACTGAGGGGTTAAAAATGTACAAGTGCGTTCTTTAGGCAGAGATAACAACAGAAGATAATAGGATCTTGACGTATCACGACTCTCATCTAGAAGAGCTTGGCTTGTTTCTTCAAGACATTGCGCTTCCAAAGTGGAAGTCTGTCAAACTCCTGAATTGTCATTTCAAAAATCTCCAAGAACTGATCTGGGGCCAGATGACACTGAAAGAGGGAGATACTTATTATGTATGTATGTAATATTATGTATTAAACTTTTAAGTCTGTCTGTCTCTCTGTCTGATACCTCTAGTCTTGTTCTGTTGACGTCTCTGGGAAGCTTTCCACGCCCTCTACTGGTCACAGTGAGCATTTCATATGGGTAGACCTTCACACAATGAGAGAGAGAGAGAGAGAGAGAGAGAGAGAGAGAGAGAGAGAGAGAGCGAGAGAGAGAGGATGGCTTAGTTACAATGTGACCCAATGGACCCATTTCCTGAACATGCATTAGACCAGCCTTGATTGTAGACAGAAGTGATGGAACTGTCCATTGAAAAGAGTCCGTACAAAGCGAGAAGATGTGAGTGTCTGGGTGGGTCGGGGGGTGGGGTGGTGGGGGGGAAGAAGGGGTACAGAGGAGTGGCCAGCCAGCGACTCAGCACCTCTTCCAAGTTTTTTTTTTAACTTTCTAGACACAAATCGAAGAGTGTATCTTTAATCTATAGTCCTGGCTGCCAGGTGCTGACCATCTCAAATCCTTAAACACACAGTAACTAATATTTACTATTTATTGTGTGTGTCCCCCCCCCCGCACAGCCTGGACAGGAGTTTGTATGACCCGTGATACAAACCCATGTTGTTTGTTACACTGAGAGGGTTCTCCAATCATCCAATAATGCTCCTAAATGCTTCTAGAAGAAGCGTTCTAGTAGATCAACGTCATGACTTCATAGAGGGCACAGCACACACGGTGTAAATGATACTTGCTTCCGTCGTCCGTGAGGAGCTATTCAGAACGGAGCAAAACGCCAGTCATTCCTGACGATTATCGTTATGCGCTAAGCTACTTGTGGCTTATTACAAAAACAGCACGCTTGCATTTTGTCATGGTTGTTGCTATTTAGACAATGTTGTTTTTCTTTTGCTTTGTGTGTAACTGGAGGTCCAAGGAGTTTAACATTTATATAAATTATATAACAGCAAATATCTATTATCTATGTAAAGCGGAATAATTGCACACCACATTCTCTCTCTGTGTGTTGTAATCCAAGCTTCCATGTCAGTGCATGTGTGTGTGTGTCTGTGTGTGGGTGTGTGTGTGTGGCCCACAGAGCATTTTCTGGTCAGATTCTGTCGCTCTACGGTGCCATCTAGTGGCAGATATCCAGAGATCAACAACTCTTCCAGTATGTGTTCATTGTGTAATAAGTCAGATGATGAGAGATGTGTGTGTGGTGACAATTGTGCCCTATTACCCTTGGTGGATTCGAATGGCTGGCTGGACCTTATGACCTATATTAATTAGAGTTAGTATTAAAGATAAGCCCTTATATCTACTAATGAATTATCCAATGTACTATCTTCATATCACAGAAGATTTCTAGTAAGACTAAGTGAGGTCCACTGTTTGTTCCCCAGACTAATCGATCACCTGAGACGTTTCATCTGATCTGACATCCAGCCAAGCCTTTGTCGTAACTACCTTAAAACACAAACCCCCAACACAATTACCTCTCAGGTCTGTTAGTCTGACAGATGGCCAAGATCCAGTGTGGGACACACTGCAGGGGGCCGATGCCAAGACGTCTGTAACTCACCTGTATGAGTGAGACTTTCCCTTATCAACATAAGTTAGCCAAGAGAACTTAACAGTGCCAGCCCCCAGTTCTCTCCGGTATAAAACATGCCCATTTCTGATATGTGGGTCCTTCTTTGGTGGTGTTTCCCTGGACCAACTGACTGGGTGTGCTCTATGTCTCATTTCCTCTGCTTCTGTCTTGGTCATTCTACCATGGTATGCTGTATCTTGGGTAATGATTCTATGGATCTATGCTACTTGCCTTATAGTCACTTTTTGTTAACTTTAAACTATAATTCAAACTGTTTTATACCTGATAATATGCACCAACCATTTCAACTAATTAAATATACAATTGTTTGACAAACGACCTGGGACACTTCACTTGGAGTTTTGAAATCCGTCTCCACCACCCTATATTCAGACTAGATATTAACAGGCAATATTGGGATATTCATCTTTTGGTATCAATCCATTAAAAATGAAACAAATAGGTTATTACCAGCATGAGAAGGCATTCGGTCATTCACTACACAAAAACACCAATCTCAGCTCACATACCTTAGCGTCTGAAAGACAGAAACATGATTCTGATTATACAGCACTGAGATGTTGTGAAGAACATGGAAGATGTGATTGTGTTACCTGATGCTCTAACCCTGAGGTCAGCAGAGCTGTTGTACAAGCTGGGTGTAGATGTCTGTGGCTTTAGAACGCATACATGTAAGTATATTTACTATTAATAATACATTGTATTTGTATTGAACTTTTCATATAAGAATTGCAGCTCAAAGTGCTTTACAGAGAGGAGATACCAGCACAGCTGTGCTTCCCACAACAACATGCCGAATTGATTAAACATAGGCATTATAAAATGATTAAAAAAAACATGAAATGTAAACGATCAAATAAGGAAACAATTCACAAGGGATTAATTTCCCTTAACATTAATGCTGTCCCTAAGATTATCCAGAATGCATATAGCACAGGCAACATTCACATATTATTATTGTTTTTCAATGATTTCTATCTCCTATGAATCTGTATCAAGTAAACACCAGGGAGTACCTATTTCTGTTGACTGGCACAAATGTGTATGTTTTTGAACGAATGATTAAAACAGTAAATAATTGTAGTACCTGCTATAGCAGAAGTCCAACACAGCTCAACCCATGACGTGAGCTCTGACCTACTGTATAACAGTGTTGACAGCTGTCTTACCAGACTGAGGCTGAGATGACAATGTACAGGCAAGCAGGCGGGTTGGGCTGTAGAGGCATCTTTAAATGAGGTTGAAGCAGGAAGATTCAGTTATGCAACTTATGTAGGAGTATGTAGATGTGATCTACCACTTCTACTGCAGCTTATGAGCGGAGTGATACAGTATAAACACTGTAGTTTGTGTGTTTTTATGTGCAGTAGCATGATGTGGACCAATTTGTGGATTTTTCCAGAAGATAAGTGTGTCTTTGTTAAAAACTATTTAATTTCACAATGTATGTAATGTGTGTATATATACTGTATATATATAAAGATGTTTTATTTTATTTGACGTACCATGGTGTTTGTATATTGGAGGCTTCATGTACATGTTGACTCCTTCATCTGCAAAACAAATTATAATTACAAAAACAACATATCTCAGCACAGGCATCATACTGTAGTCTGATTGGCTGACAGCCAGAGGTCAGAGGTCAGGGGAGGGGGTGAAGACAGCAGCTATAGCGGTGGAGGGAGGTCTTATCTCGGGGGGGAGTGTTGAGGGAAGGACGAGTGTGGGGGGCGGGACGGCGAGACAGAGCGGTACGCCTGTCAATCAATCACACAGGAACATTCGGTGAAGAGGAGAGGAGAAGAGAGGAGAGGACACATGTTGATGAAGAGGAGACATGTTGAAGAAGAGGAGGAGACATGTTGATGAAGAGGAGACATGTTGAAGAAGAAGAGGAGACATGTTGAAGAAGAAAAGGACACATGTTGATGAAGAGAAGACATGCTGAAGAAGAGGAGAAGACATGTTGATGAAGAAGAGACATGTTGAAGAAGAGGAGACATGTTGATGAAGAAGAGGAGACATGTTGATGAAGAGGAGAAGACACGTTGAAGAAGAGGACACATGTTGTCGTCCCTCACCTGGCCTGTGAAAGTGCCGGGGTGGGCTGCAGGTGTTGGGGTTGTAAGCGTGGTGATGGAACCCCGCTGGAGATCCACATGGCCCTACAGATCCCAGACTGGTGGGTGTCTGACTCACACACCTCTCCTGGTCATAGCTCTCCTTCACAGGCAGGACAGACAGCAGGACACAGAGCAGACAGACAGCAGGACATGAGATGAAGGGTGAGGTTCATTGAGATATTTTGAGATATTGAGATTATTCATTTTTATAGACTAACAATATAATATACAGACCTCAGGTTGATGTGTTTATATAGACTAACAAAATAACATACAGACCTCAGGTTGGTGTGTTAATATAGACTAACAATATAATATACAGACCTCAGGTTGGTGTGTTTATATAGACTAACAATATAATATACAGACCTCAGGTTGATGTGTTTATATAGACTAACAAAATAACATACAGACCTCAGGTTGGGAGGGTGACCGGCTTTGTGGCGACTAAAAGAGATTAACAATATCACACGTTAATGTTGCAGTACGTAAATAAACACAATCATGGCTCAAAAATAATTTCAAAAGATTCTAAATATGGGAGAACAACGGGATGATTTTTCACAATCGCTCTGGTGGGGAGCTCACATGCCAATACTGGCGTGTGTGAGTTAGAGTATGGATTTATTTTCTGAAGGAACCTTTGCCGATGCAAACAAGTGCTGTTTTTTCTGGACTATAAATCATGCTTTTTTTTTTTGTTGTCGGCCTGGTCTTGGGCCTTCCAAAGCAACTAACGTCTGCTGCATACCCACTACAGACAATAAGTGGCACTATGTATACAGTGCATAAAGTATTCACAGGAACATCTCTTCCAAAATGGATTAAAATATTTTTTTCAACGCACAATACCCCATAATAACAAAGTGAAAATAGGATTGTTTGACATTTTTGCACATTTATAAAAAAAAATAAAGAAATCACATGCACATAAGTATTCACAGTCTTTGGTCAGTACTTTGTTGAAGCACCTTTGGTAGCAATTACAGCCTCAAGTCTATTTGAGGATGATGCTGCAAGCTTGGTACACCTACTTTTGGGCAGTTCATCCCATTCTTCTATGCAGGACCTCTCAAGCTCCATCAGGTTGGAATGGGAACGTCTGTGCACAGACATTTTCAGATCTCTCATGAAATGTTCAATCGGGTTCTAGTGTGGGCTCTGGCTGGGCCACTCAAGGACATTCACAGAGTTGTCTTGAACCCACTCCTTTGTTATTTTGGCTGTGTGCTTAGGGTCATTGTCCAGTTGGAATTTTGAGTATCATGGCATAGGCTGTGAATACTTACTGTATGTACATGTGATTTTTTTTATTATTAATAAAGGTGCAAAATTATTATTATTTTTGTATTATTTTCAAATAAACGCTTTTCACTGTTATTATGGTGTATTGTGCGTTGAACTTTTAGGAAAAAATATTTTAATCCATTTTGGAATAAGGCTGTAAAAAATGTTGGAAACTGTGCGCTATGAATATTTTCCATATGCACTGCCGGTACTTCAACTTCTTTGAAGAATAAAATTAATTAAACCAGCCGTAGCCTAGCTAGTCACCCCATTAACATAAAATTAGATTTTTATTTATTATTATTTCTTTTATTTTTTTACCACTGACCATAAACTATATATTTATGTTATATCTGTTTTTACTGTATACTGTATAATTTATTTGTCTTTCTTATGTATAGAAATATACATCATAATACAGTACATATAAAATAATGAACTTGCTCTTGGGGGCCCTCTGGTGGCTCTGGAGATCTGACATGGTGAAGCTTGCAAAGGTACCTCTGCAGGTATCTCTCCTGGGCTTTCCTGAGCAGAATGCTGGCTGTTGTTGACTGAGCTGTAGGACATCAAATCGGGGCGCTCTACGTCAAGTATAGCCTTGACTCTGGGAATTGCAGCTAAATGTCTGTACTCTATGAGCTCTTTGTCTATCCTGGTCTGAGGTCAGGGAGAGAGGGAGGGAGGGAGAGAGGGAGAGAGGGAGAGACAGGGATTGGAGAGTGACAGATAGGGCAGGTAAAGGGAGGTCACGATCACATCAGTAGAGGGAAACCACTTTATTAACCCACTAATGGAATTCAGTTTCACTCTGAAATCCATGTTTTTTTGTCAGTTGTTTGCAACACTCGTTATGTCAGCCAAATTATACGTCACCATGGAGACAATATTTCTTGGGTGTATTTCTAGCTCATATTAGCAGAGCTAATAGCAGAGGGAAAATGCTACAAAAGGAAAATGGCAACAGCCTTGTTAAATCAGCATGTTCAGATCAGTGGATTGAGGAAATACTCCAGTTAAATATGTGGTTGAAACACATTTAATATAGTATAAAAGACGCACCTTTAAGAGAAAAGTGAATTAGAATGCTGCTTTGTACAGCTAAAACTGATTGTTTGTGTTAATCATCTAAATTATAAACATACTCATTCTGAGAAATCCAACCACAGTCATTTAGTAAAAATATAATAGCACATATAGTTCAGATCAGTCAAGATCTATTGTGAGAGCCATGCTTTCCACAGGGTTTCCCTGCATGGAGGAAAGTACAGTGCAAAAGGCTCCATTAAGACATAAGAAGGATTTCACCTCACTCTTGCCTATATTCAACCATGAAAGGTCCTATATATGATATTTTAACAACATTAATAAAGCCGCTAACACCTGTTCTCTATGTAGAACAGAGAATCACAGCTCCTCTGTTCATTGTTTACATAGCCATGCCGGCTGCATGTGTGTGAGTGTGAGTCATAAGGTCATGGGTTCGAGACCCTGAGTTGGCCTGTAAGCATACTTGAGCAAGCCCCCACTTGCTAATATTTGTACTTTAGTGTTGACAAAGTGCGTATTATTATGAGTAATTGTCTAGTTGTAAACCTGAGTGGAGGACCACTGCTGTAGAAGGTATAGAGCAGACCCTGCAGGTCAGAACTCACATAGAAAGGTGACCCAGCACCACTGGAGCCCGGTCTGGAAGGGACGTCCTCAGAAGTTGTATTCTGCAGCAGGACAGGAGGCCATTAAGACTGGTTGTACCGTGGAGGTTAATTCCACCTTAACTTGAAGCATTCATTAAGTGGTGAACACTGTACATGTGTTGTTAAACTCCTTGACAAATGTCAGTGTTCAAATAAGCATGTGAATGTTCTGTACTGTGATTAGCAGGGCCAGACCTGTTATACTATCGCATAAAACATCTGGGCATGTCTGTGAGACCTGACACAGAGACCCTGATTGACGTAAAGCGCTTAAGGAACAGCTTGTAGAGGAACCAAGATACGAGGTTCAAACAGCTTGAAGGACCATAAGTGTAAATTATATATGTTTATTCAGTTTCTACGTCTGTAAATCCATCTCGTCATCATTTAAATATAGACTGTTCCGAACTGAAAAGTTCCAAAAAATCTGTTCTAATATAAAGCATTAAATGTATTAATCCCTTATCACACTATGAGATGAATCTGCTCTATATTCATTCAACCCAAATGTTATACAGGAGAAAACACATTATGTTAGATCATAAATATGAAAACAGATCTTTAGTGTTTCACCATGCTTTTAAGTATTATGTATGGTTATGTATGGTTAGCCTATTCAGCAGTAGAGCATACAACGAAATAGCTATCTCAGCTAGTGAAACACTGCAAACAGAACATCTCTTTGTTAACCTGCAGTTCATAGGCAGGATAAAAGTAATCGAGACAGGGCGTTTTGGATCTGACGGCCATGGGAGTCTGAGGATGAACAAGAGTTTGTAGCAAGTAACTGTAACTTTATCAGTAAACCATATTACTATAGAATCTACAGTAACATCCGCCATGCAATGACTAAACTCAATATATTCTGTATATTTAACAATCTAGTATTATGTTACAAAATACACTGAATATATTATTTATACTTACTTCTTGTCTGTTGTCTCTTCTGCTTTTGTTTCTACAGGCCGGGTGCCAGACTGTTGATCCTGGATGAGCAAAGTAAACATTGGGGAATAAAAATGACAGTATTTCCTCATGCTAAAACTGCACTATATAAACACAACAAGGTTATCCATTATGTTAGCCATCTTAAACCATCTTAAACCTGTTTAAGACTGCTTTGCTTTCATATCCTATATGCATACTGGCCATACAGTTTGCTGTCAAGCTTCGATTATTTGACTGAAACATGACCAAATAGTACAGTACTACCGTGCAATAGTAATAAATGGGTGCTTATGCAGTGTGAACATCACAGGTTGTGGTTCCTGTGTGGAACATACTGCATCTTACCCTGTAAGCCGGTGAATAAATACAAAGATCCAGGACTATTTCTGCACCTTGTGGTTCCTGTTCTGCAGACTCACCTTGTAGAAACATCTCCTCCCCGTCAGAGAACATGCAGGTGCACAGACTGCACCGTGCACAGCCTGGGTGATAGTGTCTGTTGCCAGCCTGGAGCACAGGCAAACAGGTGAGGTCAGTGATTCTGGAGAAAGCTTGTTGATATTTGAATTCAACCTAAACACCTCCCACACATTGTACACACATTGCCAAGGCTGGGATAGTGTTGTGTGGAGCGGTCTGCACCACCTTGCTTGTGTTTACAGAGCCAGGGCTGTGTAGAAACCCAGTATGCACAGAGCATACAGAGGACAGTTACTGGACCGCGAGGAGACATTTGCTGGATAAATGTGGTAGCTTACGGCCTAGCTGTAGATGTAAGACTGCATTATAGAGGCTCCAGCAAAACACTGTTTTCCTATGGTACTGGCCTGGCATGCGATTTCTTCTGGCGGGCGGGCTTCGTGTTTTTTTAGATGCACATAAAAGTTTAAATATTCGTGCAAGGTGAAGGCAGAGGCACGATCGCACTGCTCGTCAATGTGACCGTTGGCCCAGGCAGCCATTCCCTTTGGCTCAGCCTATCTCTCTGTGAAAAGCTCTTTTGAAGCGGCCACGCTCTTAGCGACCCGTATCTCTGTGATCGGAGCCTTAGGACTACGTTATAGATATATACTGGCAGTGTTAGTGCCTTGCTCTACACAGGGAATAGAACCCCTAACACTGGGAGTGTCCACACAGTGTGGGTCTACTGCAGTCTTCCACCTCTGAGAAATGTGTGATGTCATATGATGTCACATGATGTCACACATGATGTCACACATGATGTCAACCATATGGTGACCTGCTTCCACCCTCTTCCATTGGTGCCATGGTAACACACGGTAACACATGTGACATCATACATTACAAAGACAAAGACACAAAATATCAATACATTTGACTAAAACAGGAGCCTACATATTACACATACAAGAGATAAATCTAAAAGTGTGAAGAGTAAAGTAAGTGTTTGTTGTGGTCAGATATGGGGAGGTCAGTGATATTGTCAGGGGAAAATAGTTATATAAGACATCAGCAAATGGGAGCCAGGGAGTCTAAAAGCAAGGCATTCAATTGTAGTGTAAGCCAGGGGATATGTACATTATATTTGGCTTTCAGCCTTCAGCTTGTCCAATCCCGCACTCTCGTCCAGCGGTGCGCGGTTGGAAGATGTAAACAAAGCAAGGTGAGTATGTTGTTAGAAACTCGGGAAAGTGTAGGGTCTAATTGTCAGAGAGGGAGCGGACATCAATCGGATCAGAGATGTAAAGTTTCAAATTTTGAACATCC
>JAODUK010061219.1:0-17677 GCA_027564635.1 Typhlichthys eigenmanni
TTTAAAGAAACATTTGTATATGTGTATATTGGAGAGCTAAGTGACGTTGTAATTTTACAACAAGGGGTCTTACAGGGCTAACGTCTTCCTCGCCCAAAAAAGCAAAAACGACCAACTTCAAACAGGCAGCGCATCCTTAATTATTTAATTTTAATTACTTACTTTAATAACATAAAAATGAAATTACAGATGTGTTACAACAATAAAGTTCATATTAGTCTGTAAAGACCTCTGGTCTTCAAGTAGGAATACTCAGGGAGGAAAGGTGTTTATCAACCAGGGCCCCAACAAGCCTGGTTTGTTACTGCTGGCAGGGCGGTGCGATAGACTGTGTGTGTCTACCTTGATTTGGTAGCTGGGAGACTTGTGTTTCTCCCTGCTGGCACCTGCTTGGGCTCTGCGGTGGCCCCCGACCATGTACTGGTAGAGCTGCTCTGGGACGTTGAGGTCTGTCATGCCAATCAGGTTACTGCCATGCTGTGTGTGTGTGTGTGTGGGGGGGGGGTGGGGGACAACACGTGACTATTGATCGCCTTGACACAATCATAAACTAGAAAATGTACTACACATCTGGTGTGTATGTGTTTGCGTGTAACTCACCCCTAGGCACACCATGCCCAGAGCCAGCCCAGAAGCCAGTGAGTAGGATTCTCTGTCAGTGCAGTACTCCATCTCTGGGCCAGGAGGTCGACCTTAAACACACACACAGTTTAGATGTTTGTCTGTCAGTTTGTCTAGATTAGCAAACTGCTAAATGAAAACTCACAGAATAGAGTATATACACCTCCATGAAGTTGGCACCGCATATGAAAAGAATGTGAATATGAATACAAGTATTTAGGTTTGTTGGTACGTCGATTGTGCACGCAAAAGAAAAATGTGTGCTCAAACCGTTTTACAGAAATTAAACATGTTTCTTTACAATGGTGCGACGTCCTCAGCATAACATTGATGTTAATATTAACTTCTCACATTTGTTGTTGCATCATCTGTGCACGGTTGTGCAAACAAAAACATTTGTGCTTGATTACTAGTATTATTGAGGTTTATTTGACGTCATCGTCCACTCATTTGCCTTGCGCTGGAATGGGCCAAATCGCTCATAGGTTTAACATGTAACTGTTTGCGTGCTCAAACGATACACAATGCTTGCATATGCATTCTTGTCATATTGGGTGCCAACTTCACGGAGGTAGAGTGTATGCAATGTGCTTTCACGGCAAAGAAAATAAATCACACCCTACTTGCACTTGTTATGGTGTCAGCCATTATATGCTGCTGTCAGGACTGTAACACGACAGTAGCAAGGCTTTCACATACAAAAACAATGTGCTAACTAACATACTCTCTCTCACACCCACGCACCTATTTCAGCGAGGAGGACCTCAGCATTGTGTCTATGCCCTGTTCCCTGGTACACCAGACCAATACCAACCACAGCAGCTACCTGTGTGGTGATGGAAAAGAGCAGGGCAGTCACTTCACACAGCAGGTCTCCTCCACACAGTGCTGTGTGGCCCGAGACCAGCACCGCCTGTCCCCTTTACATTTTGCAGTGTACTGTGCACAATGAAGCAACACGCACGGCGCGCTGGCAACGTACTAAAGCGGCCGCGCGAGCGCAAGCTAACGCTACCTGCACATTGTGTGGCACATCTAGCTCCGTGGACGTGGGCGGGAGCAGGGCAGGGATGTGTATGCTGAGCAGGCGTGTGATTGACATGTCCATGGTGCCCAGCTTGGCGGAGGACACGCCCAGTAGGAGGCCGATGCTGGTCATCTCGTGGCCCTGACGGCGGCAGAGGGAGCACACTGTGTTAAGACGCTAATGCTGTACATGCTACAGCTACATGACATGTGCTTCTTTCTGCTGGGGGGCGGGGACACAGCTCTACACAGTAGCACTGACACGGCTCCCCCAGTCAGGTTACATTAACTATTGAGTCTCATAGGGAATTGAACCCCTTACCCTGACAGTGTTGGTGCCTGGCTCCACCTGTTACGTGACTGCACATTCTTTCTGTACTGAAAGAACCCAAGGGAGGGCTTTTACACTGACATAGAATACCATTTCACATATGCTCTGAAAAGGCCCACCCTGGTATTGTCAATGCGGTTTAGTTGTCAATGACAATTAAACTGTTTTATTTCAGGGAAATACACATTTCTGTAAATACCGAAAACAGATACAGTTGTAAATGGCACACTGTGGTTTCAGAATGCCATTCATTCGCTCCGATTACCCGAACAGTACACGTAATACTGAAACCACCACCAAATGTATGGTCATACAATCATAACCAACATTTTGTCCTACTCGTATATTTTATTTTTAGATTAAAATTTAAGAATATTGTCAATGTGCACAAGTTTCACCCACACGGTATATATTGAGTAGTTGGTGGAGTAGGAAGAAATGGCTTCTTGTGGCTTTAAATACAAATGTGCTCTGGGAGGGAGGGGAAACAGACATCTCTCTTTAGACCCTTGTACACAGAGTTCAAACTAAGTGCAGCATGTGAGTGACACACTCTCTAGAATAGATCAGTGTCTGAGGACATTTTCTATTACAATTGTAATTATATTCGCATCTTTAAAAACATACAGAAACATAGACCAAGTATGTATCAAACTGTGACTGTATCGCACGACTGCAGTCCTGTTTCTGTATGAAATAACTTGTCTGGAGAGATATAGATTAGTCTAGTGGCATCATGAAGGATTTCATGTAGGAACTGATGTTTATATTTGCAAAGCAAAGTAGAGGACAAAAGTGCAGAAATGTGCAAATGCTCGGTGTGCAACCGCTGTCAGAGTGAGCAGTTTCACTATGACATACGACCACTGGTCTCATTTCCAATCTTCTTCCTCAATGCAATCGTGTATTTGTGAGTGTTGACCCGTGTTGACATACGTGTATAAAGCCTTGCTACATACAGTGTATCCAGCATCAAGTGTGTACACATTAGGGATGCACTGATATACTGGATATGGATGTATCTATTGGAGAAGATCCAACAGGTGGTGCCTTTGACACATAATGACATGGCTGGTATTTCCTAAGAAGGCAACGAGTGCTGTGCACACACGTGGTGTGTTTTCAGAGAAAGGTGTGTCGCAGTATTTCACCAGCATTGCTATCAGCAGCATCAGCTATGGGCCAATTGTTATTTAAAACGTCCGTACCAGCCCAGAATGTCACAATCCCTAGTACAAGCAATCAGTGGGAGAAGAACAATCAAACAAAGATGTGCGTTGCTGTGGTGGATGTCCCATCACGTGTACCTTGGTGAGGTAGTCGTGTATGTTGAGCGTGGCTAGCTTGGTCAGCTGACCGTTCAGACCCAGGGCCATGAGGAAGCCCGCGTACTCATTGGCCAGCTCAGGGCTCTTGGGCTTGTTGTAGGCTATCCAGGCCGAATCCACCTTTTAAAACAAACACACAGGTCGTCAATCTGTAGGCACGAGCGCACTCGCACGTTGACGCACACACACCTGTGAGGCAGGGGCTATTTTCAGTCCAGCAGCGACTCCATTGTGGAAGCTGGACCAGCTGGTCATGTTGGGGGGCACGTCGATGTTGCCACTGTTGAGGTCCACCATGGTGTTCCTGGGAGGGGCTCGGCCTGGACACACACAAAGAACATGAGCCATGCCTGCATAGTGTACTTGACTGTCTTACATACATTATGACTAATTAGCTCTTCCTATTCATATTCAGCCAGACAACGTTCAGTACGTACAATGGATTTGTATGTAGATCTGTCATGGGCACTTACCCCAGAACCCCTATGCCTTCTTGCCATACTACAGATTTATATTTAACCTGCTTAATTCAAATCAGGTACGTCAACGGACACACATGGTTGGAATGCCTGCTGTATCATTGAGCAGGGTACTGTTAGGTACTGCAGGACCTCCCAGGGATGAGAACCACATCACCTGTAAGGTTTAGCTTGGGCACAGGCAGGGGTTCAGTCAGCACAGGGTGATAAGAGAAGAGAGTGAAGAGCCCGCGGCCCACTGGAAGAGCCATGGTCCTCTGACACAACTGGAGGAGCCTGAGAGAGAGAGCGAGAGAGAGAGAAAGAGAGAATAGAATAATACATAATTGGCTGATTAGTGATCAACATTTGCATATTTTTGTATTTCCTTTTTGCATCAGCTAATGGGGATCTTATTCAAATAAAAAATGAACTGAGGACTGGAGCATTCAGTCGACAGGGCATATAAACAAAACAAAAAAATGTTTAGTTTGAAAGATCGTTTTGTTAACACAAACACACTAGAAACAAAAAAATACTACATATACAAACAAAAAAAGTTAAAAACACAAATATAGTTGGGGTGAAAACAGCAATTACAGATTTATAGCTAAATGACTGTAAAATGCTAATAACTGTTTTTCACAGGAGGAGGGGAATCCTCCAACATCATGTTTGTTGTCAAACAAGATGAAACGCACACAGGACCCTCACTTGTTTTCTTTCTCCTCGATATACTCGTGGTCGGAGACTTCTGGAAGCTGGACCACGCTGACGCGGACAGGCCTGGAGCTCTGCAGGAGCCTCCGGACCTCCTGGACCCTCAGGTCCTGACTCCATATTAGTCCCGTCACCTGGAAAGGAGACAGAGAAGAGGAGTTGAGAGCAGGGCTTCTCTGTGCAGCCAGATTGATAATGACACCATGTCCCTTGACCCTGACGTCTGTTACCTCCTGGATGATGTCAGACATCCCATCCTCTTCCTCATCTGCCTCAGTGGTGGTGGGAGGCTCCAAAGATATGCCTGAACTTACAGACTGGACCCACACACAGATTAATACAAGTCAGTGAGATATACAGTAAACCCTACCGACTTTTAACTGCTCTTACAGTTGAATAAAACTATTAATTTCACAGGTAAACTTATTATTTTGACAAGAAAATCCCTTGAAAGAACAACTTTTAGGGAACTTGCCAAACACCGGCATTTTTTCATTTCCTATTGGTTGTGATGGGCAGGAGCGTGTAACTAACTACTGCACTACTGAATAGCTGTTAAGCTTAATGTCGCTTCAACGTCATAAAGTGTTCATTTGAACCATTGGCTTCGGGGTAAGGGTTTGAAATAAAAGATTAAGATAATTTCTTAACTATCATATATATACTCTGCCCCCACTGGACAGTAAATATATGTATATTTATTATTATATTTCCGGAACCTCTGTGAATCACATACTAATCTATCTATTTATCCTGCATCTCTGCTTGTTAAAACATTATATTCTAACTCACAGCTTTGCCCTTGGTCAGGTTCATCTTGTGGGCCTGTTTGGTCAGGTCCTGACGGCCAATCAAGAGACAAACCTCCTCCGACCAATCAGAGCACGGCTGCTCTCGGCAGCGGTAAATGGCCTCTCTGATTGGAAGAGCAACACCAAAGGGGACTGACTCTAGATCTTTTAGTGTGAAATCTAGTACAATAAAGTGAGAGAAAAAAGAGAATTAAGTGAAACATAGTGTTATTAATTTAAAAGAAACACTGATTGAATATAGTAATGAATCATACTTTCTGATGTAAGCCAGACCACCAGCTTCTCAGCCAGACTTTCATTGGATAAATCCATGTTTACCATGCTTTGTCTACAATAAATACAAACTGAATATTATTTATGGACTGTGTAATTAATTAAATATTTAAACAAAGGTTTCTCAAGGTAGGATTGACCCGATTAATATGCAATATTTTGCACTTTAAATAAACTACAACACACAAAGCTTTTACAGGAAACTTATATTGGTATTTTTTTGCACATGTACAAATCAGGAATAACAAGCATTTAGATAACTAGGATTATCTATTTTAAAAAGGAGAACAAAATAAAGAACATTGTGGAAATTAAAATAGAAACTATGAAAAATGATCCCAGTAACTATTAACTTTAAAAGGTGGCGTGCTTGGGTGTCTTTATATCGCCGTTAGAAACTGTGGCATGTGGTGGTTCTCTCACCTTCTACTTGACGGTTCACTCAAACAAGACTTTTGACCTGGGAGAGAAATCAAGATGTTTAAGAAATTCACATTGCACAGCAAGCTACTTGTAACTGTGAAAGATTATCACAATTACACTGTGCATGCATGATGCACTCTGTATGAATTGTATGCTGTGCTGTACTGTACTGCATGGGTTAACGGGATAGTTATTTAACAATATCTATTCGCATTTGCAGCTCACTCATTATCACTACTGATTAGTAGCTCATAGTAACCCACCATTGACAGGACGAACACTATGGAATAAGCTGTGTATGATGGATTGGAATCTTTTGTGCACTTTGGCCCAACAAGTATGAAACATTAATATGAAACGGGCCCAGCCAGGATTGCGGTTTGGCTGCTGCTTTCTACTATAGGTGGTCATCTTCATCTGCATAAAACCCACCTATATTTTCTCTCTCACCTAGATCCTCCTGCTTCCCTGTGTCACTGGGCTGGTGGTCAAATGTGTTTAAACATAGACACACAGCTGCACAGTAGACAAGGAGTCATTTGATCTAATGGTGGTCACGATAATAACACAGATACACACACACACACTTACCTGCCGATAGCTTGCTCAGGTATCTAAACGTGTCAGTGGATGTAGCATTCTCATCTCCAACTATATAGAGAGCATAGCTCTGTGAGACACACGAAAGAGACAGAGATACAGCAGGTGTGTGAGCATCAGCTAATGAATGGATGAAGATATACCTCTAGAAAACTAAACTAAATGTGCATGATTTTACATTCGACACCAGTTGTCAACACAGACTACAAAACTTTGGAAAATAGTAATGCAACATTTTAAAGCGGCTGGATATTGTCAACAAAACAGTGAATGCCAATGCCTAGGCTATTGTGTTGTCATTGTCTTATTAGTCTGATTTAATATCCTGTGCTGTCAGTGACGATGGCACAAACACACAAGCGACCACCTCTCCAGACTGCCACTGACTGGTACGTCATGAACTGACAAGTAAGACACGCCAAAGCAGATCAGACAAACTTCTGGCTGTTCTGTTTTCCTCTATGTGAGACGAGTGTATTCATGTGGTGTCTGACTTTTGATACGTCCATTTATATGTTGGTCTCTGTGTTTACATGCTCAACAGCGGCTCATTGCATCACTGGGAATCTATAGGTCACTTGTCTGCCTGCATGTCTTACAGCCTATGTCACCTCCCTCTTTATCTTGAAGAGCACTGGAAGGTTGCAGACTGGCTAAATTAAGGTTAACTCAAACAAAAGGGCATGCTGAGTGACATCAGTAAGATGCACGTGCGCACACACGCACGCATGCTCCCTCCTTTGACCCAATTGCAATTAATGTCAATGAGGAAATGAAAGCAGACACAGGCATTTTACGCACAGATCCCATCCAGACATGTCTCAATCATTGCCCCCATTATGCCGCATGTCTCCTCTAATAAGATGGTAGGCGCACGCAAACACAACACACACAGCACTTCATGTGGGGAATGGTAAGACCCCCCTGATGTGAGGGGATCTTGCGTAAGGTGAGGTGTGTGTGCTACATATTGATCATGATGCCGAGCGAGCTTATGGTTTGGTTCACTAGGCACAAGGAAAAGGCACATGTATACCCACAATGCATCATTACGGGTATAATGCCCGAGTCTAGATGTAATGACGACCCATCAGGATACATTGGGTTTGTCAACATCAGGTGATACTACATAATCTGCTCAGTCGATGTGACAACTGGGTGACTAGTCGTTACCAGGACCAGCAGCCTTGTCCTCTGACAGATGCCCGGCAGGAAGGGAAAGGGCGGGACTTCCTCTCCTCTCAGGCAGCTGCTGAGCCAGCCGAACACGCTGGGGGGCTTGGCCCTCAGCAGCGACAGGCGCTGCATCTGGCCAATCTCGGCTGAGAGGACATATAAGGACATGTTCAAATCATTCTAGTGTGATTTCATAGATGGGGAAGAGGCTTGTCATGTTGTGAGGACATAACCCAAGAGAGATGTGTCCTCACAACATTTGTGTGAGTTTTGCAGTATGGTGCAAGAGTGTCGCTTTAAACAAAAAGCAGTGACTGCAGAACAAACACAGCTTAAGATCAAAATGCAACAAAACAACTGTTTCATTGACTCGTGACTCTTTAGGATAGGGGCCAGGCTCCAGCACAATGCTAATACTTTAAAATGTCCTGTGCAACAAACTACACAAAATGGCACGTCTCTTGACAGAGTGCCGTTATTAGTAAGCAGTCTCACCCTGGTCTAAGTAGCATGTCTCTGTAAAGCTGCTGATTAATGAAGGGTAGTCTCTCCAGTAGAGATCAACATAATGCTTCAACTGGAGGTCCCTGCAGAGAGAGAGAGTGGGAAACAGAGAGAGAAATAAAGACATAGAGAAACCAAGAACACTGGAAAGTGTTCATGTTATAACATGACACCAAGTCACTTCTGAAACCAATACCGACGACAGTCATTTGGTGCCATTGCCTTCTGAATGCTGCCAGTCAGATCATCACTGTCAAGTAATGTAACAGGCAGCCCTGGGAGAGACCAGGCTCTACCTCTAAAATTCACTTACCGCTTAATCCAATCTAATATGGCTGCATTTCCTGGCATTTAGCTTGCAGCATTTTATTTCTAGCAATTAAGATACTATCTTGAACTAATTAATGATAGTCAGACATTGCCATGCATTCTGCTGGAGCTCAGTTAAAATCAATGGTTTTAATCCCACTGCCTAGTCCAAAACATCCCCCACATATATCAATGATCCATATATGTGTGCAAGTTAAGAGAATTTGAAGCCTGTAAAAATAGTATTCGGGCCAGCTGTAATTTGTTCCTGTTTAAATTCAGAACATCTGATCAGAATATGCTGTAGTTAAATTATCTTATTTTATCTGAAATTATCTTAATGGCTGAAATAAATAAATAAAATAAATCATGTCCCACGCAAACACCTCCAACACTCAGACAGAGACACAAGATCTCAGACTCCTTTACACACACACAAACACGATTATCAACACACCCCACATACGGTAATGCTTTAATAAACTAGATTTAAAAAAAAAAAAAACATCTACACACCCTAGTGAAATTGCAGTTGTTTTTTTTACATATATATGTATTTAGTATATGTCAAAGTTTGTCCACTTTTAAAGACACCTTTAAAGCAAATACAGAGATTTACTTGGAAATAAGTTATATATGTTAGAAATCCATTCCTTTAAACATGTGAAAACACTGTAGTTTTGAATTGTAGAGTTAGACTATTAAACTGTATTTCATAATTTCTCTGTTCAGGATTTTTTGGGAGGGCCAGAAACGGGGGACTATATACGTAGATGGTCCCCCAATTTGCATACCCCTCCCCATAACACCACGAGGATATACGAGTGCACAAACAGCCCTATATTATAACCAATCTAATCCTTTTCACCAGTATACATCTATTTAAAGTGAAAACACAACTCATAAAATGCATGTAGCTGCATTTTCCAATCAATGTTCGGCTGAGGATACCTTTTTGGCACAACGCGGTATCAGTATGGAGTTTACCATAGAACACGCGATGAGTGATACCTTTTCCTGTGGTGTGACAAACTCAAAACACAAATTTATGTCTGCTTTACACAGGTTCTAATGTGACATTCAAACAAAAAATCCAGAGAAAAACACTTATTATAATCACTTATTAACACAATATTATGGACATTTTATATTATGAACACCCTGACTGCACACCCATTCATTAGGGGGGCTCTAGCTATGTTCAAGGTTAACCAATCACATTCTAAAAAGCATGCCTCTAAATAGCATTACTCTGTCTTACATGAAAACTGATTAATCTTAAAACCAGACCAAGGCAGCTGCTGTTGTGGGACTTTCATGAATGATTGTGGTTGCCTCCTACTGGGAGAGCCATGGTCCACAAAGACTTACCAAAGAACCTGAGAGATCTAATAGTTCAAAGTACCAGCAGTCTGGTGAATGATACCAAAGCTTATTGAAGACAATGGATGTACCACAGAGCACTGCCGTAACATCATCAATAAGTGGAATTGTGGAACCACAGAGTCATTGCAAAGATCAGGATGACCCTCAAAGACCAAACTCATCAGGGAGACTGCCAAGCAACCAACAGCAACATTGAACACTGTACAGGAATGTCTGGCGAGTACTGCCACAGTCTGCACATCTGGTTATGGGGTACGGTTGCGAGACAGATACTCTCTCACAAAAAAGGAACATCCAAGACCTAAATTATTCCAAAACACCGGATGGGAAATGGTCTGATTTTTTGGCCTTAATTCTAAAAGATACGATATAGAAATGGTCATCCAAGGAACACCATAGCAACTGAAGCATGGTGGTGGTAGCAATCACGCTTTGGGTCTTTAGCTGGGTCAGCGGTTTTTGTAAAGACAGAAGAGATAATGACTAGCTTGCCTCGGAATATAAAGATATTTTAGAACATAACCTGCTGGCCTCTGTCAGAAATCTGATGATGAAGAGGAATTTCACAATCCAACAGGACAATGACCCAAAGCACAGATACGTCAGAAAAGGAACATATAAGTCTTAGAATGGCCCAATCAGAGAGACATCAATCCCATTGAAAACCTGTGTGATGACCTAAAGAGAGGAGACAGGAAATCCCCTTGTGTCAACGAACATATAAGAGTAGAATAAGAGAGTGGGAAAACCCCCAAAGTCTACATGTGCACAGTAAACTTATTCAGAAAGGCTTTCTGCTGTAAAAAATGAAAAAGGAGATTCCACAACTATTAGTTGGGTGGGGTAAGCAGACGTACGCAATTATGGTGTTGTCTGCTTTGTCTACATACTGCAATTCCTAATCTTTTTTTTCTCTCACATCTGGCTTTGTTTGTTGGAAGATCACACAAGACAGGAAAAGCTGGACATTTGCTTCTTTCTTTCTGTCTACATTTCAAAAACCTGCAAATCCACAAGGGTGTGTACACTATATCCACTGTACAATATGAGAAACAGACTTTCTCTAACTTCAATTCACAAGTTAAATTTAACCCCCCCCCACCCCCCACACGCACACAAACTAACAGACATTCTCCCACACATATAAACACTTTATAACGCACACGCGCGCGCACACACACACACACACACACAATGTGTTTTGACCTGCCTCTGAACCTACAGTGTACACACACCCAGAGCTACACAGGCCCCTCTGTACTTTAGTGTAGTGTTGTGTACCACTGGACCAGTGTTTCGTCTAGGCTTTTTATTAGCAGTGTCGGAGAACGTTTATACCTGGGTGGTGCGCACAGCTGGTGGTCGGAGTGGATATCAATAGTTCATTTAAATAATCTAAAATAAAATGTTTTGCTTCTATATTGGAGGGGGATTGATGTTTGGTGGGGTGGGGGCTTCCCCAGAGGTTTTTGAGTGTCAAAAACTTAATTTCCTGCATTCTGGTGAATTTCAAAAGCTCAGCCTGTGGTTCAGTAAGATTTCTATTCACGTTAAAAACACACATGGAAAACATTGAACTTTGAGCCCATCCATGCATGTCTTACATCGTTGGCAATTATTTTACTGATGTTTATTGAAGGGCTATGTGATTCACCAAGCTAACATTAGCCTTCCTATAGCATAACACGGAAACATGAGGGTTAACCCATTAGCTGGAAGGATGATGTGAGTACCAATAGAGTTGCCCAGTACTAGTCTATACGCGCAGACGAACAATAATGAACCTAAACGCTCAACCACAAGCAGAACAAACACGCACAGAGAAGAGATTTGTTACGGTTGTTGTAACGTTGAGCTGTAAGAGACCATTGACACATGAACCAACAGAACAAATAAAGTGAAAGAGTTATTAGCTTACTGAATGAAAGTCCAGTAGGTAAGCTGGGGTGCGTTCGATTTATTGGTGGCATGGCCGTCAGTGTTAAGGAGAGGCAGAACACGCATGAGGCGCACCTCCCCTTTGGGTGACGACTTCATTATATCAACCTTTCCTCATCTGCTGTGTTTGTCACTGCCTGAGAGAATGCTGTAGGCTACTCACTCTGTGCTCGTTCTAATAGCGGGTCGCGACTTAATGACATAAAGGGAGTGGCGCTATGTACATTTAGCATTGGCGGGACACGCTGTGTGGTGTAGTGCACAGCGGCGTAGCTCAGCACACCTGGCCATCTGCTGCAGCAGACAGACCAGCGAGCCCGCCCCGGCTCTCTGCAGCTGGTCTAGCTGCAGCTCCTGGTAGAGCAGGTGGAGGATGAAGAAGAGCGCCGGCATGTGAGGGAAGAGCGGCGCCGAGCTGTCCAGCCTCAGGGGCTCCGCGCAGGGAGGAGACACCTGGGGGGCAGACACCAGCACAGTGGAGGGAGGAGGCGGAGGTTACGTCAACACGTATGAGCCGGCCACCACGCTGCTGGGTGATTACTTACAGAGGACGGGGGCGCTGACTCAGCACATATGTGGCTGGCGGGGCAGGCAGGCTGGGACGCCATGTGACGATGGTAGTGAGAGCCCAGCATGTACTCCCAGTCCTACAGCACACAGTTGACATTCATTCAAAGAAGAAGAGCTCGACAAAGTATCGTCATTGCATTTTCAGTAGTATTTATTCATTAAATCATAACACGCACTAATGTCGTACCAGACCTACAGTACATATGCTGTACAGACGATGGGTGTAACGGTACATGTATTCATCTGTACCGTTCGGTACAGACGTTACAGTTCGCTGCGTGCAGTTCGTACGGTGTGGTGGAAAGATGGACAATGCGGGCCCAAAAGTTACACGCGCGAGTTTCACATGGACGCTGTTAAGACGCGACTATGCCTGACCGGCTACTTTTCGCCGAGTGATTCCACCTGCTTCGCACCAACGACACTTGTGGAATTATGTGGAATTTACTCGTAATTAATAAACGTCGCATTGCTGTCCTGTTGCATAACATACCGTTCAGAATGAATGAGAGGGGGGGCGTGCACAGCTCCCCATGTTACAACCACATTGTGCAGTGTAAGCATAATATAAGTCATGTTTTGGCCAGTTGCGTAGAATCGTGAATGCATTAATAGATATGAAGTAGTCATGTGAGCTACAAAGTTAAGAATACAACGTTCTAACAGTTGGATCAATTAATTCAATGATTGGGAAATGGAGCATATGGCTGAGCTAATCAAATGTTTAATTTTCAATAATTATTTGTAGTATATTTCTGTTTCTACAATATGCCTATGCCTGATTATGAACACAAGTGGCTAAGACTCGCACCCGAAGTAGCAACGTGTCTGTTGGTAATATGACCAAAGCTGAGCACGTGGTCTTAAACAAACCACTATTTCCAGTTGTGAAAACTACAGCGCTAATCACGTGCTATCCACAACATCACAGACAGAGAAACACACATACGCATACACACACACACACACACACACACACACACACGCACACACCTCATCAGAACCTCCGTCAGATGGCCGGGCCTTCTTGGCTGCAATCACAGGAGAGAGGGGCACTTCAAAATGGAGCTGGGGGGAGGGGTAATGAAGACTGTGGTTAATTACAGAATGAGGGCTGCCTATTGGTTTCACAACACTAGAGGCAGTAGAGGAACGCGCTGCCTCACGTTGCGTGTCCAATCCAGGCGCTCAGTGTTGTAGCCCATGAGAGTCATGAAGCAGGTGACAAACAGGTTCCACTCAGTGTGTGCACTGGACCCCCCAGGGGCATTGTAGATGTTATACCACTTGGCCAGGACCTGCCCAGAAACACAGTTACTATGGGGCTGAGGAGCCATTCATGTGAGTCAAGTGTGCTGGAGCAGGGAGGCATCTAAAACACCGCCCAACATCAGTGCTGAGAAACACTGCTGTAGGTTATGGGCTAGAATATTCTGCAGCTGTTGTATTCTTATTACTAACTAATACCAGAACACATACTTGGGTTAAATACAAGACTAGCGTAAGTGGTTATGGAAAATGGCACTGTGTTGTTAAAATAACAAGAGGTACATTGAAATGATTTCCCTACTGCGTACGACGACAACGACTACGACTGCTGCAACATGACATTGTGGCCAAAACGGTGGCATGTTTCCCGTCCGCCACTGGAAACAAATACACTGTACTGTGTAAAGTAACACCCCTGAAGGCCTGCACTCACCTTAAGGGCTGATTCTTTGGGCAGGATGAAGCGAATGGCTTGGAGGCACTTCCTCACTTAAAGAAAAGAAAACAAGTCGTAAACATAGGACACTCAATGCCTTAATATTAAGACAATGACTTTGGATATAATAAGCTGACGGGGGAGGGCAAGAGAAAATACTCCTCGTTGTGTCTTTCAGAAAACAATGATTAGCCTTCAATGAAATCCTTCAGTTGAGGAACTACTTTAAGTTGAATTAGAGACTAAAACAAGAAAAAGGTAAATTAGTTCTCCGCTGCTTTTTAAGGTCTGACACCCCTCTGGTGAGCATGTGTGTTCTCAGCGAATGAATGAAGAGATGGCACTACAACAGTAATTCAAGTTATGGTGTGGCGACACCTAATCAAGTCACAGGGCTATCTTAATTAGACGGCGGGCTGGGAAAGGTCAGGGAAGAGGGGGATAAATGCCATTTCATTAGCCACAGAATGGCTCATCTGTAAGATCAATTACTACATAATGGCCAGCAACACGGTCAATGCAAACATCACACTCAGAAAGTGGATTATCACTTACATGCTGCCATTGTTCATGCAAGAATAAGAGGTGAACATTGAAAAGTTTCTAGGTCTTAAAGATCCTCATACACAAAATCATATCTTCATTGACTCCTTTTGGAGGCTTGTTTGTTTGCTTGTTGTTGCTTTTGGGCGGTATTTCATACCAGAATCGTTTCTCGTAATTTTTCCAATGAAATGCCAATTTGTTCATACTTCTGCAAACTCTGATTTAGAGGCAGATTTCAGACATCACAACTAATTATAACCTAACATGCAAGCAAACATGTGGCGCATTATTGAAGCCAAAACATTTACCTTCCTTAAATAAAAACAGCTTCATGGTGTTACAAGAGCTGGCTGGTGTGGCAACCATTTTACAGCATAGTATCAACCAAACATGACAACATTGAGTGATTTTAGGATGTAACACAGAGCCAGGAACCTCCTTCCACTGTTTACAGACCAATCTTAAATAGTGACTATTACTAAAACAAATCATGTAATGTACCAGAAAGCATTGTTGAGATCAGTCACTGTACCACACATATGAGCAAAGACAGCTTCCACAAATTAATGCAAAGTCATGTTCATATTCAGTCCAAGATGATCGAGCTGCTTGATTCCAGCCACATCTTCCAGGAGTGCCAAGACCACAGAAACAAGTGCTAATAAGTCTAGATTATTAAGCGATGTCTGAAATGCAGCTATTACTAACTCAGGGCTGTTGCTGACTGGATTTTTCAATTCAAAGGCTTTACTAATGCTGTGGCATTTAGTGCAAGAGTGTGCGTGTGTGAGGTGTTTGCAACATGGCTGTATAGTGTGACAATATAAATGTGTCCATTGGTACATAATTTTCTCTAGTTTCTTACATGTCTTGTGGGATGGTCAAGTGAGCTGAGCCTAATACTTAATAGTATTTCATTCAATAGATTGGCCAATATTAGAAACTGTGTGATGTTATTTCATATATAAAGCATTTCTAAATAAATAAAAGTCTAAATAATCCTAATCTATAGTGCATATATATATATATATATATAAATACAAATACTGTGAAGGTTTGTCTGTATCGCCCAAACCTAGTGTATGTGGATACTGGCATTCTCTATCAAGATTATGTGTCATTGTGTAACCACGTAGGACAGCACTCAAACCTAATTTACAGGACCTAACTGCAGTATGACTCAGCCACACAATGTATGTGAGTATTTGTGTGCGTGAGTGTGTGTGCGAGCGTGTGTTTGTATGTGCGTCGTGTACAAATGTACTAAACAGAAACAAAGACACAACATGTGTAAGGCTGCATTTGGGCACATTGACACAATAAAAGAGAAAATTACTATTCAAGTAGTTCAGGGTCAACATGGCCCAGCTCCCACTGGTTTCTAATCACCAGGAATGCGTGTGTGTGTGTGTGTGTGTGTGTGTGTGTCTGCGTGCGTGCGTGCGTGCGTGCGTGCGTGCGTGCGTGCGTGCCACGGTCCAGCTAGAGGTAACTGTACCTAGCTCTGAGGTAGCGATCTCAGGGATGGAGATTCTCAGCATAGTCCCATTGTTTAACTCCTATTGCAGACAGACATACACGTACACACACGGAGAGAGTGAAAATATATTATACAACTCATATAAACTATATAATGATTGGACTCATCTAAACACATTTCTGAATGCGACTGCCTGCTATTCCAGCTAGTTGTTTTAGCAAACAATGGACCTCCAGAAGGACTTGTCAGCTGGTCAACCAACTAATCAATGAATAGTGGCAATGTGTCCAACTTCTAGCCAGCAGCCATGGTTTGCCACATACATGAATGATTATTGATAAGTTAGTGCATTTCTCTCTCCAGGGCTACAGGTGATGTGTATATTAGGTCTGACAATATTCGTCTGAAGGCACAGAAAACATTTTGCATCGTGCACATATCAAATTTGTATCCATAGATCATATATATATATATATATATATATATATATATATATATATATCAGCAACAACTGTACTAAACTTAAGTAATGCCAATCCACACAGACGCACACTTAACTTGATTTATTTGGTCTAGATTGGTATGAAACATGAATTGTGAATGGTGCTCATGTAAAGGTCTCAGCATGTCTCCATCCTGCCTGAGCTGAGCATGCAGTGACGGTGCTCACAGCCACACAAACATGGACGTACCAAGGTGACGCGGTTACAGACGGGGTCTCGCAGGGCATGGATGTAGGGCGTGGCCTGGTGGAATGTGCAGTCCTCCAGCCAAGAGGTCTCATGGTGCTTGGTGTTGGGCCCTCTGGAGTCTGACAATGGAGACGGCATGGCAGCCTGGTAGAGGCCAGGACAGGGAGGGAGGGGTGTCAAGGGGCAGGGTGAAAGGTAGATACAGTAGAACAGTGGTTATGAAAACAAGGGGGAGTGATCTTGTGCTCCTTTTTTGTTTTAGAATTCCAAAATATGAAATCATTCAGAATATTTTTTTTAAGTATCCTAAATAAAATGTGCATATCATCTTGCTGTTTACCAGTTGTTTTTATTTTGACATGTGTGCGTGTACAATGCATGAAGAACTACTGCATTAGTAACAGGAGCATAGAGGGTCTTCTGCAGGCAGACAGTGTCTTCTGTTCAAATAGAAAGTGCATTATCCAGCCTAACACTGCTCATAAGGGCCATTAGAGGAACCTTGGCAGAGGGCCACCATCCGGTGCACACACACAGCCGTACCTCGTCCAGTCTGCGGATGTGTCTACCGGTGGCGTTGGCTGGCGTGCTGACGCTCTCCATGCGGCTGGAAGGCTGGGTCAGGTGGTTGGACAGGCTGAACGTTGGCGACAGGAGGCCCGGAATGAATACCTTGCTGACCTAGGAACAGCAAAACACAATCTGGCTCGCCTTTTGTTTGGTGGGGAGGAAGTGGGGGGGGGTGGGGGGGGGGGGCGGATAAAGCACACATACATTAA
>JAODUK010061240.1:0-17677 GCA_027564635.1 Typhlichthys eigenmanni
AGAGAAGGCGGGAGAGGGGGGGAGAGAGAGGGGGAGGGGGCGAGAGAGAGAGAGGAGGAGGGAGAGACAGAAAGGCGGAGAGAGAGACAGAGTGGGGGGGGAGAGAGAGAGAGGGGAGATAGATAAAGAGAGAAGGAGGGAGAGGGGGAGAGAGAGGGGGGGAGGGGGAGAGAGAGAGAGAGGAGGAGGGAGGGAGAGAAAGAGAGATATTTTACATATTGTGGTCAGGCACTTTACCCCCCCTGCCTTATGATAGACTGCCATCTGCATGAGTGTTGCGGTACTGCACCCTCTAGCATTTGATCTTATTTTTTTGTTTGTTTTGCTTGTAGGTATATGCATATTAGAATTTAAATATGAATAAGGTTACATATTAATGTGTAGCAGGCTCAATATGTCTAGGATTGATGTGCAACGTATTCGTCGTATTGTATTTACTGTATTGTAATGAATGCTTGTCTTGTAACTTATTTAATTTATTAATGCAGACTTTCAAAAAATAATGTCCTTGCGCAATGCGGTTTTTCTGAATAAATAACCAGGGATAGATAGATGGACCGAACTACCCCTATTGCAAATGTGTTATTTACATTACACAAATGTGTTACTTACATTATTTATCATCCAATATACCTGCTGTCTGCTGTATACCACATAGAGCTGCAGTACAATTACCATTAATACAGTATTGTAATATTTATCAGGGATATAACTGTGTGCTACAGCAACACTTGTTGATGTTATGTGTTACACTTATTACGGTGAAGAGGATGTTGTTTGTTTCCTTTGAGACTGTAGTGTGATTAACGGTTACTGTGTATAAATAAACTTGACTTGTAGCCTATATTTGCAATATGAATAAGCCTTAAAAAGACTACAAATGCGACTTGTACAACAAAGCAAATATAAATGAGACTTACAGACTGCAGCATTATTATTATTATTATTATTAGTTTTTTTTTCCCCTAACAACATGGACTAATACTCTAATACTGTTTTACGGCCCAGGAATAACGTGTCAACCTTGTTGCCCTGGGTGACCAGAGTGCTGGTGCCTCCGGGCTTGAGGGGGACCTCCTCCATGGCGCCAAACACGTCGGTCTCCACGGAGAAGGTGAGCTCCAAGCCCAGGTCGCTGATGTCGTTGTCCAGGATCCACTGCAGGTTCTTGGCGTACTCCGGGTCGATGGACGCCACGTCCTGGTAGTTGACCGGGATGCCTGTGAGCACAGCGCACATGCACACACACACACACACACACACACACGTGTTCATTCAATGGCTGCTTGCAATTTTCCCGACCCACTAACTCTGTGACCCACCTGTGGGTCCAGACCCACAGTTTGAAAACCGCTGGCCTACGGTACAAAGAGTAATGTACCAAAAGAAGGTACTCGAATTCAATATCAATTCAAATGCGAACGGTACCAAACCCTACCAGAATGTGCTTGTAGAAGCGTGTGTGTGTGTGTGCACCCACCCAGGATGTGCTTGTAGAAGGACCTAGTGAAGTAGATGTTGACCAGCTGGCGGTGGTACAGAGCCAGGCCCAGGATCTGGCCTGCGAAGCGGAAGAAGTTCAGGTGGTCTGGGTTCACTGACGAGTTGCTGTTGGGCTGGAACGTGGTGCCTGCACACACACACACAGGCACGCGCACACACAAGCACGCACACACACACAGGCACGCACACAAAGACACGCACACGCGCCCAGTTAATACACACCAGAAAAGCCTACCACCTTTCATCTAACGTTTTCATATGTCACTTTAAATGTACAGTCCACAGTCTGCGTCACAGGCCTTGTGTTCAGCGCTTCATTAATGGTTTGATTTGAGTCGTGTGGCCGCATTAATCTCTAGTTCCTCCCCGACAGTTTTAGTATTTTTCTTTGTTTACATAAATGGTGGCGTGGGGAGACCATGCTGGTCTCTATCGCCGCGTTTCCACTGGTGCTTTACCCCAACACCAGTGTCACATTGCTAACCTTGGCTTTAGACTTTTCTGTTTCGACTATCAAGTGGTACCAAGGACTGTAAAGAGGGGTTCATGTGGGGGGGGGGGGACTATCAATGCCCAATAAACAAACTAACAGTTTCATATAAACCTTTCCTGTACTATAACCATAATATACTGTATATATATACTGTTTGAATACCGTCAGCTGATTGGGTGAAAAGGCCATAGTCTGGGTTGATGATCTCATTGGACAGGACGTCAAACCACTCCCGGACCACGCCCTGGCCCTATGGGACGGAAAGGTCAATCCTGACACATACAGTAATTTCACTACACAACATGTTAACAGGTGTGAGCCACAGAGTGATGACCACACACACGCACACACACACACACCATGCCTTCCTCGCCGTGGAAACGCACAGCGATGCCCTGCTTCAGCTTCTCATTGGTGGATTTGGAGACCATCTCACAGCTGCTCCTGAATACGGAGTCTGTGGACGAGATGGGACACACACACACTCCATATTAACGTCTATGGGACTCCAACCTACTAACACTCGTACCCAGTTCACCAGCAGGAGACAGGAGATGCTAAAGCCCAAGGGCTCTAGCTTCTGTTGCGGAGGTGTCCTTTGAGGTGTTGGAGAGTAACTGCCCAACCAAGCGCTAACCAGTCAGCCACCAGCACATATGTGCACACTGACGCATACTTAAAGTCCTTTTAGGTCAATTTCGCCACTCGACAGCCATCTTTGAAATGCCCGGGCAGTTATTTAGGAAGATAGCATAGATAGTTGGCTTCTGTCAATGCAGCCTCCTGATTGGTTAAATAGGTTAACGTTTGGCAGTTATAAAACAGACGCTTGGCTCTTTTGGATTATGTTATGCGTTATTATTTGAATATTTTCCTCCAACTGCCATATTTGCGTTTCAGAATCCTCCCATAGAGCTCCATTCAAAATACTCTTAAGTGGCACGTCTCCGGCGTACCTCTGTGAATCAGCAGGATGTCGTTCTCGTTGACGGGACGGTGGACCATGTCTGAGTCTGGTTGCCCAGCCAGCAGGTGCTCGTAGAACCACTCGAAGCGCTCCTTAAACGACTGTGGAACCACAAGACACGCACCCAGAGTTATTCTCCCCACACAGCCCCCCCCCCCCAGGCTCTCTCTCCAAAAATGACTAGCCACATACACCTGGATCTCTCAGACTCGCTTATAAGCCCCAAACGACGGAATCCCAAAGCCGCCAGTGTTGAAGCACAGCAACACAGGAGAGCAGCGGAGGATAGAGCCTCATTTGCATAATATATGCGTTTGTTCTCTAAGCTGTGGAGGTGGAGTGGAGACTGATTGAGCAGAGAGACAGAGCAGAGGAGAGAAAAGTTTTTCCCTCCCCCCCCCACCCCCGAGGCAGGGAAAGAATTGGAAGATCAAATCCAATTCGCCAGGTTGAGGTCCCTAATTAAAACAGTTTCTCGTTTCCCAGGTGGGCCGTAATCCGCGGCTAACGAGGCACGAACGCCGCAACTCAAACGTGTACGTGCTGGAGAGCTGGCGACCACGTGACTCTCACTCGCAGCGGCACTTAGCATTTATGAGGCCATTTAAATGGAATCTGCCACAAGTGTTGTATGACACCGCTGAATGAGACTGTAGGGAGACAGTCTGTAGTTCAAAGTCACCTAGTCAAGTCCCCAGAGGGGAAGAGAGAGAGAGATTGTGCTCATGCAAACGGCCAATCACCCTCCTCACCTGGCCTTTAATGATATGCATGAAACGTGACATCAGCTCTGGACACTCCAACAGGAAGTGGAAGTGATTGAAGATGATCTTTGGGTTCCTGAGAGAGAGACAGAGGTGTGAGACAACACATGAGAACGAATGTGGAAGATAAGACAAGAGACGGAAGGCAGAAGATGATGGTACAGATCCAGAGTGGTGGATCTCGTTCGATCAAAGCTGATATCTGCTGCGGTGACTGGCTCACCTCGTGACAAAGCACTTGAGGACTTCGTCGTGCTTGCAGACGAACTCGATGAAGCGCGGAGATGTCATTCTAGATCAGCGTCGAGGGCAGAAAGAATGGTGAGAGAGAGAAAATTAATACTTTAAGCAGCGAGATCATATTCTTTGGTGAGAAGCCAGGGGTTCAGCTATATAACTATATAATAAAAAGTCCTCAACGTCCTCGAGAAACAACAACAAAGTATCCTCCATTTTAACAAGGCGGTTTGCATAGTGGTGAGGCTTTAGCTAAGTTTTATGTTATGAAATAAACCCACCAGTTAAAAGATATACTTGGCACTTGGTTCCAATGCAAATTAACAATTTGCACTAACAACAATGGTCTCGCTTTTTCAGCATGCGCGGAGATCTGAGTTCCTCTGCCTTCTCACATGTATTAGAACAAATGTGGGCTTTCTTAATTAGCATAAAACTGTAAATGATTTTAAACTTCTTGAATAAACAGATCTTTAATTATTTAATGATTGTATTATTTGTGTATTAAATGTGTTATTATGTACACATGCGTGGGTGTGTGGCATCTTTATAGACATATTTGGCTACACTAAGGAGGCAATCCGCTAGTTTAGGTCACCTCAAAAGGAGGATCTCGAAGGTTTAAGCTAAAACAGCAACAACTAAATCTCATCGCTAGCTGCTGAAAGTAATTAACTTGGTGCTTCTGCACGGCCCTGGCTCAATAAATAGGAACACAAACAAAGAGCACAACAACAACGTCTTGGCGGAGAATGACTGACTATACCTTTAAATCAAATTTTACTACAAACCTCTGAAGTTTCCTATTCTGTCGGATTCTGACCCGAACAGTGAAATACGGTTGAAATATGAGGTTTGCAACCATTTATTTTCTATAAACTATGTTTTCTATCATTTTACATCTGCTTAATGTTTTTATACATTGTTGATTGCGATGATGAAGGCTGACGATTGTGACATCATCGTTATGGGGAGTGGGGGACTGGGGGGGAGGGTCTCTCACCCCTGGGGCATCTGGCAGGAGCAGCACATGTAGAAGGCCTGGATGACTGCGCTCAGCCTGTTGGCCGTCATGGAGATGACGTCCTCCCCGTCCTCGTAGCCCTCCGGGGGCTCCAGGACGCCCCGCGGGCGGCGGGCGTTCTCCTCCCCCTCCTCCCCCTCCTCCCCCTCCTCCCCCTCCCCAGCCTGGGGCTCCGCCCCCCGCTGCCTGAGGAGCAGCGAGGCGATCTCGCTGCCCGAGGCCGGGGACGTGGTGGTGGTGGGGGAGGAGTTGGAGGAGGTGCAGAGGCAGGCGGCGCTTCCCCGGGTCCTGTCCAGCTCCGTGGAGATCAGCACCAGCCACTCGTCCAGGGAGTGCCACAGGAGCTCCAGGGGCTGGAGGGGAGACGGGGTAGACAAGGAGGAAGGGAGGGAGAGAGAAGGGAGGGAGAGAGAGAGAGAGGATAATGATGGAGGGAAAGAAAGAGGGAGAGAAAGAGGAAGGGAGGGAGAGAGAAGGGAGGGAGAGAGGATAATGATGGAGGGAAAGAAAGAGGGAGAGAAAGAGGAAGGGAGGGAGAGAGAGAGAGAGAGAGAGAGGATAACGATGGAGGGAGAGAAAGAGGGGGATGAGAGAGAAGAGAGAGAGAGGAGAGAGATATATATATAGACGAGAAAGAGGGAGCGAGTGGAGAGAGGAGGGAGGGAGATAAAGGGGGGAGAGAGAGACAAAAGAGAAGAGATGATAAACAATGGCTCCGTGAAGTCTTAATTGAAGAGGCGAAGATAATCTCTGGGTCCAACAGAGCGGATGAGGCTTGCCTGATCTCGTCGTGCAAATCAAGCCTCCATCACAATCACCCCCCAGCAGAGAAAGGATCCTCTACCCCCCACCCCACCCCACCCCACCCCACAGCGGCAATCATCACAAAACACTCTTCTCGTCAAATCAAAGTAAAATCACATTGACTCCAATCACTCAAAAATCTTCCCTGCACGAACACATTTGAAAGGCTCACCCCTGCAGAATCAACACTAGAAAGGTTGATGCCATGCCCACTTATTTAGGCCATGCAAAAGGCTTAGGAAATCACTGGTTGCCCAATATAAGTGTGTGGACCTTTCTAGTGTTATTAAGTTAATGAGTGTTGTTGAACAGATCACAGTATGAATTAGTTGTCGATTAACTGCTGGTTAATGTGTTTATTGTCTATAAAAACTCACATCTAGTAGGGCACCAATATCTGAGCTGGAACACGGGGGTACAAGCCCCCTCTCCTCCTGTGCATGCAGCTGTCTTATGTGCATCTGTATCGCCAAGGGAACAGGTTACAGTTATTATTATTAATTGTTTTTTAGTAGGGCGACAACAGCGCACTTTTAATGCTGCGTTGACATGGAACACAGCAGGCGGCAAACCGGATATTGCGTGTTTAAGTGAACAAGAGCACGAGGGCGAAATAAGGCCAGAACGGCAAAAGAAAATGGGGCAATGACGGCAACAGCAAACTGAATACCATTACATTAACCTACCTTAAACACCTGGCTGTGTTCTTTACATTAACCTACCTTAAACACCTGGCTGTTATTTACATTAACCTACCTTAAACACCTGGCTGTGTTCTTTACATTAACCTACCTTAAACACCTGGCTGTTATTTACATTAACCTACCTTAAACACCTGGCTGTGTTCTTTACATTAACCTACCTTAAACACCTGGCTGTTCTTTACATTAACCTACCTTAAACACCTGGCTGTGTTCTTTACATTAACCTACCTTAAATACCTGACTGTGTTCTCTATAGTAACCTAGCTTAAACACCTGGCTGTGTTCTCTATAGTAACCTACCTTAAACACCTGACTGTGTTCTCTATAGTAACCTACCTTAAACACCTGGCTGTGTTCTCTATAGTAACCTACCTTAAACACCTGGCTGCGAGGAGTCTTATTCCCGTTGTAGCCCATGTCATTCCCGTTGTTGGGAGAGGACGGGCCCAGCCGGAAGACGTGGCAGAAGATCCTGACGATCCTCAACAAGCTCTTCATCTGCGCTTCAAAGCTGCTGGACAGACTGGGGCAGATATTCAAATACACTTTTTTTTTTTTTTACAGCAATATACACAGTGGTATTATTAGCCATATGTTCATTATTAATTAGCATTAATTAGCATTAACATGGACCTCTATCTGTTAAACATTAGCATAGCAGCAAATAACTATTTTCTATGTAATGGGTTTGTAGAGTAATGACATCACACTCGTGTGTGTTTTACCCAGCTCCTCTATTCTTGCAGTCTGGACACGTGTGCGTGTTAGTGTGTGTGCATGCGTGTTAGTGTGCGTGCGTGTTAGTGTGCGTGTTAGTGTGCGTGCATGTTAGTGTGCGTGCATGTTAGTGTGTGTTTTACCCAGCTCCTATATTCTTGCAGTCTGGACACGCGTGCATGTTAGTGTGTGTGCATGTTAGTGTGTGTGTATATTAGTGTGCCTGCATGTTAGTGTGCGTGCATGTTAGTGTGCGTGCGTGCGTATGGCCCACAAAGCATTGTTTGGGTCTGAGGTGATGGTGCTTAGTGTGCCATCTAGTGGCAGTTCTTTTAAACAAATATTAAATGGTAAATCAACACCAATTCACATTCATTCTTTTACTGGGCTCAGACTAAAACTGTTGACTTGTCTTCATATCTTGAGACCTGGCAGGCTTATTGTATCCTAAGCTAGTTTGGTAATAATGCAGACTGACTCTGATTGGAGCTCTTGCGACTGTGGGCGGGGCTACCTGAGGAGCTTGTGTCCATTGGTCGTTGCCACTTCAGCCAGACTGGTGAGAATCCTCTGGTAGTGGACGTCACTCTGCTGGGAGACATATTCCAAGACCTGCCTGAGCTACACACACACACACACACGCACACACACACACACACACACGCATTCATGCATTCACACACACACATGCATTCATGCATTCACACACACACACACACATGCATTCATGCATTTACATACACACACACACATTCATGCATTCATACACACACATACGCACTCATTCACATGCACACATGCATTCACATGCCCACACATGTATTTTATGTGCACACATATGAATGCATGTACACACACACAAAAACAGAACACATGCCAAGTATCAAAAACTGAATCAATATGAACTGCAAATGTATCCTCCATACGACGACAGGAGTGCCATGACTCACCATTAGGGATAGGACGATATATGATATTAGCGATAATCGTTTTTTATGGTCCTAGCAAACTTAGGGTAGGCTAATTGAACCAACTGTCCAATCATCTGGTTTGAGAGGCTGCAATGTTTTCACTTTGGCTGATTGGTGACTCCTAAGGTTCATTATTGTTCCAATAAAGAGGATAACAATTCTAAAATGAGCTGGCTACACAGGTTGTCATATTTCAGAAAGGGCAAGGCCGGGTAGTGATTGTGAAAGTAATATAACTAGTAATGCATCTACCGTAAAGTACTTTGAACTGCAATCGAACTGAAATTCTGTATGAAAAACTATTTGCTATATCAATAAATAAAGATTATTATTATTATTATTACTACTACCGGTAATTACTTTTAATACTCAGTAATAAGTAAAGTAATGTTATTACTTTTTGAAGGAGTAATAAGTAAATAGTAACTTATAGTAACAATTCCTGAGTAACTTGCCCAACACTGGTCATAATACAACGTTCTTTTTTTTTTTTACAAAATATACCATCAAGTTATTCCAGTATGTTTTAGTGCCATTTTAAGAGTTTAATAATAATAAAATAATGAATCGTGATTCTTTCGTCTATAGTGATTATTTTGGCCAGGATAATCGTGACATGGACATCGTCCCGTGCCGACTCAGAACAACCGACTCTTAGTGCTCCTACCATGTTCTCCTTGATGTCCTCGTCCTGCGTCATCTGAATGAGCGTCTGGAACAGCCTGCCGTGGTGCTGGATGAGGATCTCGCAGGTCTCCCCGTAGCCGCCCTGAAACCAGACCACGCCCACGCTGAGTTGCTGGGAAATGGCACTTCCAACGAGGAGGTGCCAAACCCTGCAGTTCCTCGAATGGCCACTTGAGGCTGAGAACATCAACCTCCACAGCACAATGCCGTTGGTGACGCCCCCACTTAGGAGACCAGAAGTGTTCCATGTGTGCCCCCATTGAAATGCATTAGGCACCGATCACACAGAGACGCGTTGCTAAAGGCGCGGCCGCTTCAGAGCGCTTTGATAAAGCCTCGATCACACACAGCCTGTGCCAAAGAGAAAGGCTGCCTGGGCAAACTGTCACATTGACGAGCAGCGTGACTCCGCATCTTGTGCTGAAAAGTTGAGAATATGTAGACTTGTACGCGTGTAAAAAAAAACAAAAAAAAAAACATTACAAACGCATAGCGCATGCCAGGTCCACTGTACCATAGGAAAAAAACTATAAATTTGCCGGTGCTGCGTTTCTAGCGTCTCTGTGTGATGGGGGCCTGACAACGTTCCACCTGGGTATTATTCCAGCATCTTTGGCTGACCTGCACGCAGAGGTCCAGAGGCGTGACTCCGTTCCTGTCGGGCAGGTACTTGGCCCCCCGAGAGAGCAGGATCTGAGCCGTGTCCCTCTGGCCGTGGCTGTGGAACCAACCGGAGACAGGGTCAACGGTCACGAGGTCGCACCAACACCACATACGTCAATTGTCAGTAAGAGGAAGTTACAGAGGCGTCTGTTATTGGTGGCGTAAACAATTCTAATCCAAATACACTTTTTTTATGCGTCAAAATCAGCAAATATCTCCTGGCGTTCTGTTCTGTGTGTGCCTAGGTGTGTATATACTAGCCTGGTGTAACCCGACACAGAATGAAAATTACCTTTGTGAATATGGTCTGGAGACACTCGTTGCCTCCCACTGGGTCGTAGGTAGACCTCTGGTTAAATTTGAAACTAAGAGACAGCGTTTAACCAATCTGCATAGTTTTTTTAATCTGTTTTGAACTGTTTTGATCACCTCATCTAGCTCTGCCACCATTTGGAAACACGCGCTTGACTTCAACGTCAACTCACTAACTCACCCCGATTGGTCCACCAGCAGGTTGGCTGTGAAAAATGCTGATGCGAACAGGGTTTCCAGACACTAATCTCAGCAAACATTGAGTTGAGAGCAAGTCAGGCGGATCCAGGCTATTTCTACATCTTCAATGCGTGTCCAATGTGGGGGCAGAGCTTCTGAGAAAGCACCGAAGGCCGATATGCATTTGTTTGGATGGCGAGTTCAAATTTCTACAATCTCTCGCCAGCATCTCAGACTGGACCTTTAATGTGTGCATGTTGCATAACAAGCAAGGGAATAACATATGTGCTGTAATGATGTGGTCGCTAGGTATTACCAGAATCCCTGCTACCGGAGACATCGCTAAATAATATTAGTTATGATGGCTAGAAGCCTTTGCAGATCTACAGACCAACCTTTAAAAAAAAAAAAAAAGGCATGCTGTTCTAGCAAGCATAATTCCCAAATGTGTGCAACCAGTAAAGGAGGCAACGATTTCAGATCAGTCTGCCTGTCGTAGGTTTAACCCTGCGGTAAATAGCGGAACACTAACAACTCATACACATACCTGATACCACTGACTATGACTGAATGTTGTTTGCTTAAGTAACTATTGTATGACCTATTCAGGGACTAATGCACTAACTGTGCTGTGGGTAAAAGAGCCTGCTAAATGCTGGAACTAAATGCTATAGTACACGACTTACTAGAGTTAGCTCCCCTAAAACAGTGTAGCTCATGACTCTGCTTGCATACGACACTTGCAAGCTCAGCGGGGCTGTGATTAACATTAATATAAACAGGAAACAACTATTCTATGTATAGATAAAGTGGTTTGTACTGTTAAGCCTGTGTGTGTGTGTGTGTGTGTGTGTGTGTGTGTGTGTGTGTGTGTGTGTGTGTGTGCGCACACGCAGCTTTTGATTTAGTCTGAGATGCTGGTGCTTTAGTGAGACATCTAGTGGCAGACAACCACAGTGACATACACAGATCCTTGACAGCTAATTGGACTATTCCATGGCCCCCATCAAGCCCCCCCCCCCTCCCCAACAGCCTCTGAGAACCGCTGCGTGGCGCCACCTGCAGGCGAAGTAGAGGGGCGTGGCTCCTGAGACGTTGGGCCTGTTGATGTCTGCTCCGCTGTCCAGGAGACACAACACCGTCTAGGGAGACAGAAGAAGACAGAGCAGGACTTCAACCAGCATACACACACACACACACACCTGACATACTGGAACACACACAGTACTAACACAGGCTTAAAAAAGGTAGTCAGCTAATTGCAAGCTAAATGTAAGATAGCAAATTCACTAAATATCTCCTCGCATTTCGCTAGCTTATAACAACAATGCCGCTTGGCTATGCAATTCATTTCAATGTGTGGGTGGAGTTTGTTTTGATTTGAGCTCAAAGTTAGCAAGCGTTCTCGAGAAAGACTAACCCTGCCTTTGAAAGTTATGGTCAGCTATTGCAAGCTAATTGTAAGCTAGTACACTTTTTGTCAAATTCACCAAACATCTCCTCACATTGCGCTATCTTACCGTTATTACTGTGCTTGTTGAAAAGGTGATCAGATGCTTCTACAAAGCCCTAGCTCCGTAAATAGAAACATAAACAAAGAGGCCAACACCGCTCGTATCAACAAAGCCGCAACACGGCGCTTTGTTTCACGATGCATCTCGACGCGTGAGGTTCCGCTGCCGGAGGGAATAAATTATATCCTATTCTGCTCTTGCGTATTTACCACTTTAGTATTAGGCACTAAGTATTCAGGCCATTAGGAACTTTGCTTGATGATTAATGATATACTGACGTGGTAGCTGTAACTATTCTGATATAATATTGGATGTTTACAATTGCTGGTGTTTGACCAGTCCAACTAAGTCGCTTTGGATAAAAGCGTCTGCCGAATGCCGCAACTGTAAAACGTTTACATCGCATCCAGTTAGAACCCGGTGTTACGCTGCCCTGTGTCTATGCCTGGTGCCCCAGTGTGTCTGTGGAGGCGGTGTTATGCTGCCCCCTGTGTCTATGCCTGGTGCCCCAGTGTGTCTGTGGAGGCGGTGTTACGCTGCCCCCTGTGTCTATGCCTGGTGCTGCAGTGTGTCTGTGGAGGCGGTGTTACCCTGCCCCCCCGTGTCTATGCCTGGTGCTCCAGTGTGTCTATGGAGGCGGTGTGGAGCGGCTCACCGTCTTGTGTCCGTTCTGACAGGCCACATGCAGGGCCGTCTGGCCCATGGCGTCCTCCACGTCCACGTTGGTCACATGCTGCACCAGGTCGTGCAGCAGCTCGGTGCGGCCGTTCACCGCCAGCCAGTGGATCTGACGGACACACAGGTCAGAGGTCAGAGAGGTCGTCAGACAGACAGACAGGCAGACAGGTCAGAGAGGTCGTCAGACAGACAAGTCAGAGAGGTCGTCAGGCAGACAGACAGGTCAGAGAGGTCGTCAGACAGACAGACAGGTCAGAGAGGTCATCAGGCAGACAGGCAGACAGGTCAGAGGGGTAGACAGGCAGAAACACAGACAGACAGACAGACAGACAGGCAGGTCAGACAGACAGGGAGAGAAGCAGGCAGACAGAAAGAGACCCACGCAGAGGTAGACAGACCAACAGACAGACAGACACACAGACAGGCAGGTCAGACAGACAGGGAGAGAAGCAGGCAGACAGAAAGAGACCCACACAGAGGTAGACAGGCAGACAGACAGAGACCCACACAGAGGTAGACAGGCAGACACACAGACAGGCATATCGACAAAAATATCGACAGACAGACAGACAGGCAAGCAGATCAGACAGACATACAGACAGGCAGGGGCACAGACAGGTAGAGAAGCAGGCAGACAGACAGACAGACAGACAATCACACATGTAGGGCACCTGATATATGACATCTAGGGTTAGGGTTAGCATTAAAATAGCTAAAGGGTGCCTTGGGATATATATAGGCTACTGCCTGGCCAAGAGCAAAGTCAACATGGGGATTTGTCTAGGCTTAGCAACGTCATGTTGCAATAAAATTAATGACCAGTTTATCAACCATCAATAACAAATATTTTCTTTACTGATGGCACAGGCATATTCCAGAATGTTTCATTAAGCTCAAATGGTGGAAGAGAGGTTCAGGGAGCATTGCAAATCATTTCCCCACAGAGTCCTGACCTTATCTCCACTGACAGTCTTTAGGGTGTGCTGGAGAAGACATTACTGACTATTGATGACTCTCCATCAATACAAGATAAATAAATGCTGTGAAGACGCATAAGATTGTTGAAACAATGCCACGCCTTAATCGTGTGCCTTAATCATACCTAAAGGCAGTCCAACGTATTATTTTTGTCTAGGCGGTGTTAGTAAATAAGATGTTGTGTTTTAGGACATATTATCTCTGCATTCATAGTCTCACAGGGCGTTTTACACCATGAGACAACTGGGCTTAAATGCGGGTGGGGCGGTAATCAAGGAAGTGTGTAACTTCTAAACCAATGCATCGAAGGAGTTGAAAATAGCAGCAGTGATTCAGTAGTCACCACAAAAAACAAAAGGTTAGTAAACGTTATAAATGTGTGTTGTGTTTGCGCTAGTCAGACTGACCATGGGAGTGTGACCATGGGAGGGTAACAGAGTGATCATGTGACCATGGGGGTGTAACAGGGTGACCATGGCCGTGTAACAGAGACAGTGGCAGAGTGACAGTGAACCCACCGCTGTTAGACCCTCATTGTTGCAGATGTTTACATCAGCATTGTACTCCAGCAGCCTGGCCATGCACTTCTTCTGACTGTGGAGAACATGTGGAACACACTTAATGATTGACACACGCGCTAATGCATCAATATTAGTTGCATGGTGTATCACATGAGATGTGTGTGTACTTTAGCTGCAGACAGATATAGCTTATTATAGACGCACTGATGCTGTTTAATTCTAAGGGAGTCTGCAAGATTGTTTAAGTGGAACAAACACAAAAAGTGCTCCCAACACCAAAGAAGTTCAATAAAAAGTCACTGTTTAAAAACTAGAAGCTGGAAGATAGAACCGCAGTGTGCAACACACACCCAACATGCAGCCTATTGAGCTCTCATTACATTGCTACTGTAACCAAATACATTTTAAGTTCACAATTAACACTAGAACCACACAGCCTTCCTATAGAGTTGCATCAAAACACATCACCAAGCAACATATTTGTTCTCATTAGCTAATTAAATTAATTAATAATTGAATTAATTAAATAGTTAATTTTATAGCGGTTCAGCCAACCTTGAGTGTCCATTCAAGGAAGTACAGATTTGGACACTTCCGCATTGGATTTTTATCCTCAGCAACGCAGGTTCCATCTTTGGTTGTAATCCGAGCTCCTCTCTCTTTGTTTTAACATAACCAGGCTGGCTTACGTTAGCGCAAGTGGTTGTGAGGCAAACATATTATATATATTTTGCTCTGAGATGCTGACGCTGTTAGTGTGCCATCTAGTGGCAGAGCCTCATAGAGAGACACCGTCATAAAGCATGTCCCACCTTTAATCCAAAAAGAAAACTGTGACATTCTAATGTCATATGATGACATGTCCAGGATATAATGACTCCTGTCCAGGAGTTTCCCCATCCACCCACCTGACCCAGTTAATATCAGCCCAGCCATTGAGCATTTGACTTATCTTTCTTTTGTATTGTTACTAGAACTAGACTTGATTTATTCTCTTGCTCAGATGCATCATACTGTACAATACATGCAGTATGGCCGAGCTTTAGTACATACAACATTCAGGTAAGACATAAGGAGGACTCAGAGATCAATTATTTTATCAAACAAATGTGCGTTTGCACGTGTGTCTGTCAGAGAGGGAGGGGGAGACAGACAGACAGACACATCCTGCTCCTACCCATTCCTAGCTGCCAGGTGGAGAGGGGTGCAGCCTGAGATATCCTGGTAGTTTGGACTGGCTCCTCTCTTCAGCAGTAGAACCAGACACTCCACTGAGCCACAGCTAAACACACACACACACACACACACACACACACACACTAAATATCCCTGGCTGGTAAAGTGCCACAAAAGGTTCAATACACAGGCAAGCCTGTCATTGTTTTATGGAAACTGTCACGCACACACAAAGGAGGTGTTTGGTTGCTAAGAATATACTCGACAAGGAGACAAAAGCTTACTTGGCAGCAATATGCAGCAGACTCCTCTTTACCCTTCCGAAAGCATAGTTTACATCAAACTTGGAGTTCAGCAGTAATTCTGAAACTGACCTTAAAGGGGGTAAATAAATATACACTGTGTATTAGTTAGTTTCATGATGTTGCAGTTTTTGGACAACACACAATACCAAACCTTAGTCAGGTGACAGAATGCAGCCAGGTGCAGAAATTCATGAGGAAGTATTTGATTCCACACTTGTCACAGTGTGTTGTTACAAGGCATGTAACTATAGAATTATTCTCAACATAGGCTACAAAAACAACAATCCTACTGACAAGTATTCTTCTAAGGAGAGATAAGCAAACTCTAAATTGATATAAACTACAGTATCTTACTTAATCTATAACCTACAGACATTACATTGTCAGAAGGAGAATCAAGTTCTATGGTTGTCTCTAGGCTATGTTGAGAATAAGAAATCAAACCAGCTTTTGAGTTACAGGTCATGAAACTACTGTGTGTTCTTTTGATGTCAAACATATACCTGTGTTGGTCTGCCATCACCATTGGCATAAGTGTGTAGACCGCGGTCTCGTTATCTGTAGAGTAAAATACAATTAATTGTCGCTGCTCCAATATCCAAAACAATATAGTGTAGTTCTATTATGGACTCTGTCATAGGCTACACGGACAGTAAGAAAGCATGGCATATTATTACCATCTTGGCCTGAACTGCACAGTATACAGTGGTACACCCTACCTACGTATTGTTATCAAGTCATATTACTGTATAGTATGACGTTGACAGGCAGTATGGCGTCTACCTGACTGACTGACTGGCCTGTGGATCTCGGATACCTATGCCTCGTATACCCGTAGGCCTACTGTGTCTTTCAGTAGGCTATTGTAAGAGCGTGTAGGCGGTGTAGGCTCATATTAATACTGTGCCTACCTTCCGGGAGCTCCACTGTTCTCGCCCGGCGCAAGGAGCGCGTCAGCCGGCTAAGCTGTACATTTAGCTGCTCCATCGCCCGTTCCATCATAGGGTAACGGCGGCCAGGAGGGAAACGGTCTCTACGGGTCCTGAATAAAAAGCTCTCGGTCCCGGGCGTCGGCCATCGAGCTGGGGGGAGAGCCACCGTCGTGTCTTCCTCATCCACAGTGATTTGCAGTCCTTCCCCCTGTGTTTCCTTCACACTCCCTATGCCTCATTCTTCCTGTTTTCTCTTGACGTTGGACACTGCGCATTGTGGGAAATGCAGTTCTACGTTGTAGTACCGGTACAATGTGTTTTGCAAGTTCTTAAACACACGTCTACTAAATTCATAATCATTAATAGGCAATACATTGTCATACATTGCCGTCCCGGTAATTATTGCAGCCTAAAAATAAATGAAATAGCTTACGTAAAAATGAATCACATTCATTGTTTTCCTTCCTCTACAGGGCTTCTCGTCACCCCCCCATTCCACCTCTCCACCATGGGGGCTCGGCCTTCAGCTGCTCTGCCCCCAGACTCTGGAACGCACTTCCACTGCACATTCGACATGTCCCCACTGTCACCTCGTTTGCTAAGCTACCCAAAACCCACCTCTTCAAGACTGCCTATGACAGTTGACTCTTTTTTTCCCACTCTCAATTGACTCTTAACTTTATTTAATTTTAATTTAATTTTAATTTAATTTTGTTTATTTTATTTTGTATATATTTCTCAGATCAAATGTTTATTTCTATAGTATGTATATATTTATCAGATCAAATGTTTATTTATATAATATGTATATTTCAACCAACTGTTTTATATATGTATTTGCTAAGATGTCCTTGAGTGCTCAGAAAGGCGTCCAAAAAATTAAATGTATTATTATTATTATTATTCTTACTCTCCCATTCTATTTCGAAACCTGGAACCTGGAACCTCAAACACAAAGCAATACTTCAACGTTTCACGTCATTAAAACATAAGGCTTCTGATTATGAAGCAGGTCAAGAAATGTCTACATATAGCCTCGTGAGGGAGCTGTTCACTAGAGCAGAGTTATTTAAAGGGGTCCTTATACATACGTCCGGGACCCCTATGGGGTCCTCAGAGAAACTGCAGGGGGTCCTCCAAATTATTTGAGCTTAAACAAATGTAAGAAAATACACATGAACATAAGTACCATGATGAACTACAACCTATAGTTCTAAATATATGAGTCTGTCAATCATTATTGTAATGGCTTAGCATTGTAAACAGTAGGCTACACCATGACAACATGACACCGGCTGCCCTACATATTGTTGACCTGGCAACCAAATAATTGATATGGTCTGTGTGCCAAGGGGTCATTAGCTTGAAAACATTGAAGACCTCTGCACTAGAGCATACCAGTGCTGTAATAACTGGTAATATAATGTCCATATGTAATTATATAATGTGCCAATGAAGGAGATATTACATACATCTGTAAAAAAAAATAATAAAAAAAATAAAATAAATAAATAAAATAAAATAAATATACACAAAATATATATATA
>JAODUK010061260.1:0-12888 GCA_027564635.1 Typhlichthys eigenmanni
ACAATAATATCTCTCCCCACCCCACCCCCACCCCCCCACACACACACACATACACATACACAGCCTGCACATATTCAGATTAGTAGCACTGTTTGGTTGGTAATGTATTTTAATAATTCATGACTTCATTATATAAACTACAATGTATCAGAATATCAATTAGACAGGAGGAGGAATACTCACTTTTTGTGAAATAGAACCAGTTGGTTTTATGATTATTTCAGCATTAGACTATGTATGTTCATAGGCACCACAACAACATATATACACACACTAGTGTCCACTTTCTACAACCACTTCATTACAGCATAAAGTATGATTTTTCTTTCGTAAGAGATTTTTATCTCAAGTTGCCCAACAAATTAGGCTGTTTGGCAGCTTCTAGGGCTTCAAATAGTTCCAAGTAATCTTGGCTAATTTATAATGGAAAGCAACCTAGCATCATTACAGGGAAAATTAACACTGGATAATGAAGACACACTTGTGATTGTCTGCCTACGTGTATAGCACGCTTGTGAGAAGTTGTGTAGTGGTGTGTGTGCGTGCGTGTGTGTATGTGCGCGTGCGTGCGTGAGAGATAGCAGGGAGGAAGCAACATTTGTTAAGCGGAGGCGGGAAGATTGCGTTGATTGTCTTTTCTTCCCCATCCCTGGCAGCTTGCCCAACATCTGCAGGGCCGTTTTGCAGCTCTGCTATGATGCAGGGCGGTATGGCTCATGATGAATTACAGTCATCGCACAGGTACGCATGCAACACTAATGTGGTTAATATAAGCAGGTGCTGTTTGTGAACAGCCACTCCGGCGAGTGAGTGTGGCTATTCTTTACACGTGTGTGCATATACAGTAGTATAAGGGGTATATATCGTTGGATGGGGTGGGGGGGATAATAGGCAATTCTGTGTATGAGTTTGGAAATTAGGATGTACACAGGAACATGTCTGCACACACTTCTGGCAAGTCAGTTGTTGTCACATAGCTTCATGGTCTGATGCTAACGCTACATTAGCACCTATACAAACATCCTCACCTGCTTTGAACTCATTTCCGGGAGCCATCGTCGTCTGTCTGCGACTATCCCTCTCCCCCCCCCCTCCCTCCCTGAGACGATGTCTTCGTGGGTCCACTAGCACCCGTTCCCCCGGCCCGAGGCGACAATATTTCGCTAATATTTTGCAAATATTTCTGCTTCCTCTCTGATAATTAGCTAGAAGCCAAATCTGTTCATATACAGTACATATCCCCATACACTAAATCGATTAACGTGCTTTTAAAGTCCTTGGCGCCCAACCTCTGATTGACACTGTTTTATACTCCCCTGCCAATATTACTGACCTCCCCATATCTGATCACAACAAACCCATTTTTATTTGAAGTCTCTGCTCAGTCTCCTTCACTTTTTATATTGGGCTGTTTGTATTTGTAATGTAAGATGTCCTTAAAAAATGTATTAATATTATTATTATTATCACCACCAAGTTGCATTGCCATGGCAATGTTACTCAGAAAATTCCCCCATTCACAGATTTGCAACACAGTAGTGTACAGTACATACAAGCTTAGACTGTTTCTTTAGTGTTTAAGGAATAGTCTGACTTTGTATTTTATACTGTATTACACATTGGTATTCTACTGTAGGCTATACATGTACTGATGTGGGTGTGTATTGGCAAAAATCTTTTTTTTTCTTCACTTTACTCTAACAAATAGCCTGACAGCACTTCAGCACTATACAATCTTTACCTCAGCATTCAATTTCAACAGTGAATTTACAGTCAATTCAAAATACGGTACGTAGTATAAAATGCTTTCCAATGGCCCCGTGAATGAGTGAAGAGGCATTTCTATTGCAGTGGGGGAGAGAATTGCGAGCAAAGGTAGAGAGCAATAATTATATGGAAACTCTCATGCAGGGTTGGGAAGTAACTGATTATATTTAATCAGATACCTGTAACAGATTACAAAAAAAAAAACAGCAACCATAATCCATTAGTATTTTTTAAAGGTTTCATTACTTCTAGAACTATACTTCCAAATTTAAAAAGAAGTTTTTAATCTGATCCGCTCAGTAACATAAACGGTCACAAAAACGATTTTCAAAGCATTTCAAAGAACAATTTTAAGGGTAAAGTAATGAAAAAGTAATGGAAAGTAATCAAATTATTTGACTATATTTAGGTAATAAAACTATGTTATGGATTATAATTTTAGTTTTGTACCTAGTAACTGTAACAGATGACATTTTAAAAGCAACCTGCCATACCCTGTTTATGCGTCAAATAAGTATACCAAGAAAGCTGAAGAAATAATGGCCACCTGTTTAAAGGTAAAGGGAGCATGCTTCACACATGACAAGGAAACTATATTCCAGATCAGATTAAAAATAGAATCTTCAAATCTGGGGCAACATCGTGCTTCAATCATGCAGAAGATTCCGCAGCAATGTTCAAACAAAAACCAATCGGATTCATTCCGTTTGATCATCTCAGCGACTGTAAAATCTGTCAAACTTACGTCTGAGGGCCAATGTCACAGTGAATAACAAAAGAGAAGCTGTTGTTTGTGGATATCTGCCACTCCATCAAGGCTGCGGCTTTGCAACACAAGACGCTGGTGGGCTAAAAGAGATTTGCCAAGTGTTGATTTTACCTTTGAACACAACTCTGATTAAGATTGATTTGAAACAGCTCCTTAAAACAACCTGAGGCATTGAATGCTTGCAAACATGTTTTTGAACAATATATGATTAAATATGAATAGATAAAAATGAATAACAAATTATTAAAATATGTGCTTACTTGTAATGTAACTCTTGCATGCACTGTACACTACACTATTTCTGATATGTCAGAGCATAGCTAATCCATAGATCCACACCAAAGAGAGAGTTGCGTCATCTCCGTTCACTCCAATGGACTGTTTCTTTCACAGCAATGGAGCCTCAAAATAGTTCCCAGATGTTAGCCTAAATACTACACTATACACTATACATTTATATTAAATTTATATACATCTATTGTAAATCGGTGCATGTATTGACTACTAATTACCACCAAAAAATTTGTAATTTATGTATGTATACATATACATATTTAAATTTCCCAACAAGCACTTCCTGGAACTATTTTGCCTAGGTTTTTCTTCTCCATAACCATGTGACCATTTCGAACTTCCGTTGGCGTAACTCTGTTATTTTCATGGCTCTGGATCCACTTAACTACATTTGTCAGCCAGCTTTCAGTGTGCAAAGATAACATTGATCAGAGGCATTCAATTGTCAGCTCTGGTCTTTGAAGCAGCACGCATGCATAGCAATATACACCATAAATATCAATTTAGTCTAGAGAGCTATTGAACAGCATATTTACTTTCAAATGCTAATGTGTGGTTTTGAGGAGCATGTATGCACCAATGTCTACACATTATAATATCTATGTTTAATTACCATTTCAATGTATAGGCTTTTGTAAATCTGTCTGTCCCTCTCACTTTTTACCAACACACCCAACACTGTTGTGTTTTATTCTCTTAATCCCCCCTGCATCTGTTTGTAGTATCTCTGGGGACTATGAGGGGCCAGAAGGGTGCATGAATAAGTAATTAACATTGGCCCCCAAGACTCTGTGATCATCACCAACCTGTTCAAAAACATGGCATCTCGCCACCTCTCGCTTCCCAAACACGTCAATAAGCAATGAAAATATACATAAATAAATCATCAGGGTTTTTTTTTTATGTCTGTATGTTCAAGTCAGGTTTGGGACCTTGGTTGACATGATGACACTGAGTCAATATCGAGACAAGAGGATATGCAATATAACAAAACAGAAAACTGCATTTCAAGTGAATTTAACTGAATATAATGTACTTTATTATATAAATATAATTTTAGACCAACATGAGCATTTATTTATTTGAGAGGTCTAGATCATATTGACCAATAAAAACATTGTTAATGAGTCTTTTGTGCTAATGAAGGAGAAACATTCACTTAATGTATATATGCTTTAAACAATGGTTGTACAATATAGATGGTCTTCTACAAAGTTATTTTAAAGTTTTTTTTGTAACCCAGAAGATTAGAAAATAATTTTACTGTCTATATTAAATAAATGTTTCATGCCAGTCAGTTCAAGTCAGTCAAATAAAGGAATGTACATGATTAGAATAGTTAGTTAGAAAATACTGTATGTATGTACTGTATAAACTGTGTACAAAATCATTCTAATAATAAATGTTCAACACAACACTGGGGAGGAGATCTACTGCAATATAGGTAAATCATTAGCAGACAATATTGGACCACCCCCAACTAATCAGAACAAACAAATGATAAATATATACTGTAGGCTCTAGCAAATTATTGAACTGCATTCAACATTCAACAAAATGTGTGGGCCTTGGATCATTTACTAGGCCCTGAACAATATTCAATGGGAAGTTTAAGACTGTATAGAGCTCAACCAATTGTAGGGTTTGCAAAATCACCATATAGTCTCTAGAAAGGCTACATCAAATCCCTTGTTTAAGAGGAACCACTTTCAGTAGAACCTGTGACATCATATTTCACTAAGGTGGCTGCCTTGGCATTCTCTATGAAGGAAAAAACACTGGTCTTGCAAATCGGAGTTACGTGATTGAAGCACACTTTTAACTGTGTGGCGGCAGGAGGGACCTGTCTCAACTCGACGCACAGACAGTCCAATTGAATTGGAAATTCCGTCAATTGTCTGTTTTCCTGTTATAGCATATATGCTGTTTTGTCCAACCCAGAGCCATGGAAATAACAGAGTTACGCCAACGGAAGTTTGAACTTGTCAACAGTCAAGAGGCTAAACCTATGGCACAATAGGTGCCTGGAAGTGCGAATATGTACATATATACAGATATATAACGTCATATTTTGGTAATTAGTCAATTAATGCGTCACATTTTGCCGCACCTATAACATGACAACTGAATCAGACTATTATGAATTCATGTATTTTCATTATCAATCTACAGTGTTTTGTACCCCTATTATTAATTAAATTGTAAAGCAGACATCTCTGCTTGTTTAGCCTATATGTTGCCATCTAAGGGTAGGCTAGTGGTATGGCACTAGTGATGTGACAAGAAAAACAAATACAAGAAATTGAAGGCTACAATACAATGTGAAAATAGCTAGTTGACTTAAAAGCTATTGTAAGCGATTGTCCTGTCAAATCCACAATAGGCTATATCTAATTGGTCTGCTGGCTGCCTGTTCTTTGTGCTGGATAAAGTCTGATGTTTGTAGCCCAGACAGCTCTGGCACTGTAACACTAACAAAGTGGTGCAGGTCACACCACACAACAATATTCTGTGATTTCAGTGTGCGGTGGGCAGAGCTTCTGACGGTACAAGAGGTTATTTTGTTTTGGTCAACAACATTTCTCTGCAATGATTTACTTAAGATACCTTTAATTTACCTACGCTATTGAATAGATCACAAAAAACAATATCCCCCCTAAACTGACGAGCAGGAGCCGCCACTGCTCCTCAAACAATCTAATGTTCTTTTGGTTTTCCTTTCTCTTCTTGCTTCCGATGCCTCTGCTCTGTTACAATATTAAACTGCTGCTATATATACATCATAATGCCTTAAAGAAATAAGTGAGACAGCAGAGCACACCGGTGCATAGTGGCTGAATAATGACATCACTTATTTTCAACAGACTCACACTATTTTTCCTGCACACATCTACTGTATATATTGACACACACACATATTCACATACTCAGACTGGATGAAGTTAGTGGTCTATTGAAGATGCAGTTTTTGACCTTTTAGTGTGTACTAGTACGTTGCAATATTCAACAGCCCAAGGCACGCTGCATTCATGCACAATATCCCCAACTGAACAGGATAAATAGATGTCCACAATTCACTAAGTATACCCTGAGTAGATATTTCCTCTCAAAACAAGGAGAAATCAAATAATGATACTTTAGATGGAACAAGGAAATCAAACAATAACGTTTCATATGAATAAAATACAACAAAATAACAATATTTAGAAAAAAAACATAATGCATACTTGTGTTGTTATTTGACTCCACTTTTCAATATACAAATCAAATTTAGTCAAATTTATCATCATCATTTGAACGACTTGGACACAGTGTATCTCCCGTGTCAATTGTCATAGCAGCCATATTGGGCTGATACTTGGGGACGGGATAAACAGCTGTGTCCCAAACCGGGGCAGAAGAGGGAGGGGCAGATGGGGAAGACGCGGTTGGGGCGGTACGGAGGGGAGGCAGTGGGGGAGGAGCAGACAGAAGGGAGGGTGGACGTCTCGCGGACCACGCCACTTTTCCCTCCCCCCATTTATCAGCCTCTCCCTCCTGTTCTCACGCCATATCTGGGCTCCCTTTCCCATTCCGTTCAGTGCCACCGCTGGCCAGCTGCCATCGCACTCTCCCGTGTCTCCCTAAACCCTGCGCACACACGCGCCCAGACACTCTCTAGCCCTCTCCCCTCCTTCACCCACCCCTGGCATTTCCCTTTCACCGCTCTGTATCTCTCGTCCGCAACCCTCTCTCTCTCTCTCTCTCTCTCTCTCTCTCGCTCTCTCTCTCGTCCCCCCCTTCCCGGTGACGGTCTCCTCTCCTGACCATGTGAGAGCTTGGCGGGAGATCTGCGCAAAAGCAGGAGCTACTGTTTGATAGCGCGCCCCCTTCCCCCGCACCCCCTCTACCGGGAGAGTGGGCGTTGAAGGCAGACATGGTCACGCTGTGCCAGGGAGCAGAGCCATGGCACCGCCGTCAAGCCAATGGCTGCAGGGAACCACAGATATGTGTCTTACGGGGTTCCACCCCCTCAACCATCATCCACTTCCTATGGTGCTCTTCTTATTAAAGTCTGCAGGGAATTAAGACCTGCACAACGGGGGCGGGGGGGCTGTTCTTGATGCACGTTTTTCTATCTAAACCTGCTCTGAGTAAATCAAGTAATGATATCACTAAAATATCACTGTAAAATAAATGTGTTTTTTAATTTTCTTTTTTATGTCATGACTATCCAAACTGAAAACAGAATAAGGAAAAAACGTTACATTTAATTTCCATCTTAGACAAATGAGTTAGGGCAACAGGGTAACATAACTACAGGTAGTTTTTACAATTTTACCTTGTAGAGAAAACATATTTATAATGAGAAGCATATAAGGCGTCTCATGCAGCAATGGTAAAATACAACGCTCGCTGAATATGAACTGCCGTAAACAGTAGTGCTCCCACCTGACATGTCACAGCCCCCCATCTGTGTGAACACAGCTACCCCCTGCTTGCATTGCCGCGATACACCCACAGCACTCTATTCACAACATGCCTTTTGATTCTATATTGGTCTTTATTGAAGAACACTTTCTACAGAAGTAGCACAGAAATCAGAAGTATATCAGTTAGGAGAGAAAATGAAATTTAGCTCAGCCAACTGGAAAACATATACTCGTTGCTTGCAGATTACAACACTATACAATGTTGCTTTCAAAACAACAACCGAGGCAAGGTTTCAAATCTCATCATTCATAAGGCCTTTTCACACTTAACGTGACACAAAAATGTGAAATAATCAAACATGATTTTTATACACCACAACCTTTCAGAAGAAGCTAGGGGCTTTGAGAACATGACGTTCCCGAGAGTCGAACCGGTGAAGCACCAGACCAGGGTAAAGTAAGTTTTACTGTGTATTGCTTGGGAACAGGGTTATTCGCTTAATCACTTTGCAGAATTCAGCTACCAACTTTAACCTGGAAAGCTGACATTATTATATTGTCATCTACGTTCTACTTCTTGTTCTACAATGATGGTCCCAGTACATTTGTGTGATATCATAACAACTATTACTGTTGGACTATGCAATGGTAAATACTCAAATTTGTTGAGTTTTTGATGGATTGCAACGCTAGTGTGAGTTCATTAACAAACAAAACAATTTGTAAATAATTCCAGATGCCAAAAACGAGTTTGGTGTGAAACTCCATTAAGGATTATAACAGTAATGACGAGGAGCAAACTTAAATGTGGAAAATAGTTGTGCAGAAAATGTAAAATGAGGAATAACTGGAGAAGTGAGAGATATACTGTAAAACCCCTCGTAACTCACTCAGGTGTCGCAATGTAGCTCATTATACCCCAGGCTACATGACACACTGACATCTTGACGTGTTCTTCCACCTGTTAAAGTGGGACTACTAACACCCTCATTTTGTGAAACCTATTTTTTTTCAAATGCATGAAAGCAATTAATAGGTATTTCCAGACACCATCGGGAATAGTAGCAAAGATGGGACTTCAAATAATGCTGGAGAGACTGCAACATAAACTAGCAATCATACCCACATTTTCTAGCCATATACTGATTTAAGCTAACAAGTCTAAACATCTGGGGGGAGGTGTTTGATGCCCAAAGCATTTAATCAAGATATTTCACAACACACTACTGGGAGTACAGTAATACTAAAAGGCATTGGAGTCCCCTCCCACATACTGTACAATCAATCCATGGATTCTGAACCAATAACACTCTCATTAAGGGTTCAGAACGCAAACTCATTATAAGGTGCAGTAGTGTGATGGCTCTATTACACACAGAGGTCTCTTATTCCCTTCAGTATGTTAACCCTAAACAAATCTGAAATTAAGAGCTTCCGTACATAAATCTGTATTTTTAATGCATTTCAATTCAGTGGAGATTGGATATGTATGTTTTAGAATATTTCTTTTTAATTGTGTGTACTTATTTTGTTGGACTTGTATGTAAACAAGATTACAAATTATGTAATTTATTGACAATTTACTCTATACTGTATATAAATTGGTGAGAAAATTATAATTTCAAAGTACAAACCATGTCTTGTATGGACTTTTTACAACTATATTGACCTTTCAACTCAGCTAATAAATGCCAATGTGCACATACTGTATTGTTGACTTTCATCATATAACATAAAAGGTGTTATGCCTCGTCTGCCCTGCTAGATGTCACTATAGAGTCAATTAACCTATACATAATGACTATCCAGACTGAACTGGATGAAAGAAAAGCAATACCATGTTTTTCTTTCAAAACACACACAATATCATAGTGAAACTATTTGGCCAGGATCCTAAATTAAGTCTTAGAAAATAAAGAAATCTGCAGTGAAATCCAGCACTGGTCTAGAAAACACTCAAAGACATACCGTACACAGTATGTATGCAGTCCAGATGCACATTTAACTGTAACACATAAATAACACTAAATATTACAATAGTACAAATTAACACACACACACACACACACACACACAGAGACAGAGGTGTACCCCTTGAGTCCCACCCCCTCTCAAACTTAGCAGGGGGCCAAGGGGTGGCGAATCTCTGGGCCCCACTGTTAAGCCCCACTCTGACAGAGTGTCAATACAAAGCAATTTACGGGCACATGAAAAATCGACCTTCGATAACAGGCAATTTCTCTGCTCCACTGGCTCGAGAGGCGTGACCCCTAGAAAAGAGAGGTTTGAAAGGGACTGGGGAAGGGAAGGGGGAGAACGGAGGAAGGGGGGGGGGGGGGGTCGGAAGACAATGAGGAGGAGGAAGAGGAGAACAGGGGGTGTGTGGTCGATGATGGGGTTCCTGTGGATGTGATTACAGGCTAGCAGACATGGCCGGGGTCGCTAGGGGAACATGAAATTGAACAGTAATAGGCCACATGAGGGAAAGAGGCGAGGGAGGCTGCAACAGTGGCCAGAAGAAGAGTTGCATTGATAAAGAAATCAAGAACGTGACAGTCAAAGCACACAACCTCATTACTTACAAATGTATCTACTCCTCGGTTACATTATGTTGCGTTCATAGAACGTGCCGCCCCAGCACCCCGACCATACTCTAAACAGGTGTATGTGGCTGTAGGGAGCGGGTATAGGAGGTGTAGAGGAGATGTGAGCCTATATATGCGCTCTAAAGTGTGAGGAGTAGAGATCGACGTGGGCCATGTGGGATGCACTCCCACAGTTTCAGACCAAAACAAAAGTGTTTCAATATCTAGCGTCTCATCCACATGGGCAGTTTAGCACAAGCTAATGCAAACTGACCCATTAGTAAAAATAATGATACTACTGATCAAATAGTACTCCATTAATCTAGGTAAAGCCAATTTCTTACAATAGGATGGCAACGTGCATCAATATCACCATTATACAGTATAATTGAATCACAGGGCACAAAAACAAGTCAATCACAATGACATAAGCGTACTGTAGGTCTTTTCCTCCACTATGTGGGAGCACACATATCATTCACTTGGCAAGCAAAACAAGTAGAAACCGTCTTACAGCAAATGGCCAATTACTGAGAGCAGAGAAGTATATTTCTTTTCATCATAGTCCAAACGAGACATCCAGGCCTCTGGGTGAAAATTCAAGTGAAGTCATTCACCAAAGAACATGAGTGGCTAACTTAAAACCATAGCAGGCAACATCTCACTACACCAAAAAATAGCAGAGGGGCGGCATTTGAGGCACCGAAAATAACACGTTCCAGTTTAGTGAAGAAGTAAATGTTGTTGTGTTTAACCTTTCAGAATTCATTACCTTACAAATGTGGTGAAATATATAAACCAGGACTCAAGTGTGTCTACAGTAGGTGTGAAAAAGTGTTGGTGGGAATAAAGATACAGTATATTCTATAGGATTATGTGAAGTGGGTTGTGTTTGTGCTGAACTAGAGGCCACAGGTGAGGACAAAGATAACGACCTCGTTCCTCTTTGCCATGACACGTACCTCCCCACCACTAGATTCATCAGGACCTGTGTCCATCTCTCCATTCAGTCTTCCTCTCTTTTATCTAAATCACCCTTCTCGATGCTTCCTTCTGGAAAAGCCAGAGGTCATACCTTCACCAAAACACATTGATGTGTGTGCGCTCGTGCACGTGATCATGCGCTGATATAGACTGAAATTGATAAAAATGCACGTCATCACCTGTGTCAAGATCAAAAGCTTGTATGGTGAGGTGTGTATATAATATACTAGAAGAAGTTCTCAACTTTCGAGCAGACATTTGCCAGAAATAAAACGGCGCCTCGGAGCTTGTCGAACATCTGTTGCAATATTCATCCTGCTTCCACGTGATAGTCTAATTTTAATAACTAAGTAGAGTAGATGGGGGCCCATATTATGGTGTGTATCTGTTTATGTGTGAGGGTGTGTGCATGTTTAGTAGCCGGATGTGTGCAAGCGTATTGATTGCCACATTTGTTCTTCCAAGGTTTTGTAAGAGTGTGTGTGTGTACACACAATGAATGTGATCTTCCCCACACATAACAAAGAGCCCCCTGTGAAACACACCTGCTATCCTCACTAAAATATTCAGCTGTATTTGCGTGTGTAGATTATATCTGCATCCCCATCACTCATAGAAATAAGGAGAGATGTAAGAAATACACATTCAATTCAGAAACACCAGAACCACATTTTACAGTTTAAAATTTCACAAAGACTGGTAGGTTGACAATCTAGCAATCCTTGGCATAGTTAGGAATTAGGTAGATAGCAGAATAAGAAATACAAATGCCCTTCAGAAAATGGAAAACAACCAATAACATTATTTGTATAGAAAATCATTTTTGACACAAGAAAATAAATTAGATTGTAATCCCTCCTCCTCCTAATTCCTACACAGTTTTGGTGTTGTGATACCCCATAGAGATGGAAAGGATACCCGAGGCAAAGCGGTACCTTTGACAGGTTTATTTAAGGAAGGGTCCGGTAACAAGGTTGCACATAAGTTGTTCCTCCTTCGGCCTGGGCGTGATCGTCTGTCCTGGGTCACTGTGAACCAGGCAAGACCAGGTAAAGGTATCAGACAAGGGCAATCCACAACAAGTCCGATAAAGCCAGTCCAGGGTCTAAATGCCAGAATATCTGTCCACGCACGCACGTCTCCACATCTAACGTACACCACCGGGTTTCAGAGAGTAGCCTACTGACCTGATCTGGTGTGTGGTCATTTTATCTTTCTTCCTTGGGTTGGGTTGATTAGTCGATGGGCTACACCTGGTGCTCCTCCACTGTGAGAGGAATGAAGCTGGTACTGTACATAGCGTCCTTCATGTATGGCGCCCCTCTGTGGTCGGACCTTGGCACAGCGCCGGGTGGCTGGGATGCCACAGTGTCTATACAGTAGGCCTGTCATTCTTGATAGGCACAGGGGTATAGTAAGGCTATAGAAGGAGACTGGAAGGGCATGTGATTATGACTAGCAGCCAGGAAAGTTGCTTGCTGTGTGGTTGCTTACTACTTCCTGCACATTTTTGTCTGAAGTCTTGGATATGAACTTGGAATGATTACGGTTTATTGATGACAACACGGGTAGGGAACAGATATAGATGTTACCGGAATAGTGTCACTCAATCCATGCTCAAAGTCAAAGCCTTGTATTCCCTCACTTCTACAGCAAATCCCAAACACAACCTTGTGGCTAAATGACGTCTGGACACACACGATAAGAGAACAGGTCAAAAAATCATATCAAAAACAACCAGACAACTGTCTGGAACTTGTTTTGTGACCATATAGGACCAAAAACCAACACACAGTGTGTGCCTGTGTGTGTCTATAAACCTGACAGTTAGAGATTGTAGCTTTAAGATGAGGTTTTTCTAAGCGGAGAGAGGACGTTTTAATGTTCCACCGCAACATGAATTATGCACAGGCAGAAGAAATCCCTTGTCATCACACACACGCGGGCGCTCGCTATTTAGTTCAATGATTCAAGGTATGTCGTTGGAGTGGCGTGTGGTGAACGTGGCCTTGTAACCACGGTGGGTCGGTCGTCTCTCCCTCGCCTCGTGTCCTTTCGGGGGGGGGGGGGGGGGGGG
>JAODUK010061271.1:0-16898 GCA_027564635.1 Typhlichthys eigenmanni
GTGTGTGTGTGTACCTTTCCAAAGCGCTGCTGTTGTGTGTGTGTGTGTGTGTACCTTTCCAAAGTGCTGCTGTTGTGTGTGTGTGTGTGTGTGTGTGTACCTTTCCAAAGCGCTGCTGTTGTGTGTACAGGAGTCCCTGTTTCCTTATATCCATGTCCTCCATCGCGACACCTCCTTAGCTCCTCTCTGCTCGTCAGCCCAACTGCCGCTCAGCTTCTCCTCCTCTCAACGCCATCTGCTCCTCTTCTCTTCCTCTTTTCTGTCTTCTGTCGTTCACTCTGGCTTCCTGTTGCTACAGCTACTGTGTGTGTGTGCGTGTGTGTGTGAACCACATTATAGCGTTACCATGACAATGGCAACATAAGCCTGACGGTGACATACTGAAGTGCGAATCACCAGTAACCCTGTCAGAACGCTCCACAGCAGCAGGACCAGCAGAGGGCGCTAGACTAGCAGGCCTGTCGTCTCTGTGACAACAAAGCCCACTGAGGTGGGGTTTGGGCTGATACCAAAATATAATAACCACACCCACAACCCTAATAACAAGATCAATACCCATCAGGTTAAGAGTCTGATGAGCTACCTAGGCTAGATGCTTGTGTCAAATATGAAAGAAAACGAAAACAAACGGTACAACCTTGAATTTTACTGGAAATCAAGAATCTATGGGCAGAAGAAACATTCCAAGAACAACAGCAAAACAAGTGAAATGTCCACCTGGAAACTATACCGCAATACGTGTTGAGAGCGTTTTGCCTCTGCCTTTCTCATCGAGATCAACTGATCCAGCAGCAGGTCTTAAGAAGGCACGGCCTTGGAATATTGTAGAGTATAATACGCCTGAACAGGGACCTGAGACTTGGGACAGAGTTTTACTGTGTGTTCAGGATGACAGCAAGCGCCAATGGACTGACCCTCAGGTTTCATTCAGGAGGAGTTTGGCTGTGACCCTGTGTGCTTTGCTGTAGATTGTTGTGTTTCAGCTGTAGCCTATATGTACATGATGCTGATAGATACAACCCCACCTCTGCTGGTGCTATAGCCCACTAAACCTGTGTTTACAATGGTCGTCAATGTTTAAATGTCATTTCATATCAGAATTATACGCTATATATTTACCAAGACATACAATGGTAATGAAAGCAACATTCTGTAGGCTAGTGATGATGACAAATACAACTAAAAAACACCTTAACAAGTTACAAATATGCAGCTAAACCTTTAATCCTGGTCCTGGAGGGCCGCTGTCCTGCATGTTTTAGATGTCTCCCTGCTCCAACACACCTGATTCAAATGAATTGGTCATTATAATGAGCTAGTCATGTGAGTCAGATGTATTAGAACAGGGAGACACCCCAAACATGCAGGGCAGCGGCCCTCCAGGACCAGGGTTGGGGAACCCTCCTGTGGACACTTGACATTGTCAAACGCAGCGAACGTCCATGAAAGTAGTTCAATATCGTTGCAAATGCTTTCGAAGAATTAAAAGAAAGTGAATTGAATACACCAAACGTTCGGTCCAATTAAGGGATTTGTCTAAATCATGTGAAAACAGGGCAATATATTCCCGTTTTCACATGATTCAAGTGAGTCAGTGTTTATTATTTTGGGAAATGTGTCAGTCTTTTGGTAGATGGCGTAAGGGTTTGGGATGTTAAAGTAAGCCCAGTAATAGTGTGTTAACGATCAACTAATACTAACACTAACGATTCCCAACACAAAACACATAGCCTACCGACTGCAGCCTCAGGCACAACAATGCAGCGTTACCGCCACCTAGTGAAGAATGAGTGCACTTACAGAACAGATCAGCCACATCTCAGCCTGTGACGTTACGTCATGGTAAAGGATACACAGCAAACGGTGAATATTATCATTCACAAAATACGCGCAAAGCCGCACAGAAACATTTACTTTTTCAGTGATATTTTAAATAACTCTGGAGGCTTTAACAATGAAAGGAGGTGAAGGAGAGGAGAAGTGAAGAGTATGAGAGAGAGGGATGGAGGGAGACGGGAGGAGGTGCTTACAGACATCTGGAGCGTGTATAGTGTCTCTGATGGCTTCCAGCTGCTTTCAACCAGGTCCTCTCCTGTTGAATTTAGATGGGTTTATAGTGCACTCACGCACTAGCTAGTTAGGACACTAGCTAGTAAGGACTAGTTAGGACCCTAGCTAGACACTACTATCTAGGACACACTAACTAGTTAGGGTGAAAGCAGGTCACTGGTGTTGCAAGAGTATGTGTGTGTGTGTGTGTGTGTGTGTGCGTGTGTGTGTGTGTGCAGGCCTATGCCATGCTGAGACTCTCCCATGGTCTGGGATGTAATTAGGTCCAGATGTGTTACAAAGAAAGAGAGAGAGAAGAATGACGGGATTGCTGGGTTCAGGCCACAGTCTGTAGGGCAGGCACACATTCAGACAGACAGTCATTGAGACAGACAGACAGGTGACAGACAGCAGACTTGCTCAATGTCTGCCCATCCTCCATATGCCAAGAGACTAACGTCCTTTGTTCTCCTCACCAGTTCTAGACTGACACGTTTGCTATTTATTGATAGGAGACAGGATAGTCTTTCTTTACACATATAACACACTTACTGGTTAAGGCATTAACTTGTATTGCTAGAGATAGGAGACAATTCTGTCAAAGATCCAATGTTCTACACTGGTTTACTTTAGACAGTTAAAGTGTAGTGTTATGACATGTTATAGATGGCCTGACTTCAGGAAGTAAGGATTAATGGATCCAACAGATGCAGTTTTCCCTCTGGGTTTTATACCCACAATGTCTGACATTCCTCTGCATTCCTTGTTTATTTCTGTTGTAAAATGGTTTCCCTTTCAGGGTGTTTCTCATCCCACAGAGCAGCAAGACTCAAAACGGGTTTGACACTTATATTTAATTTAACTTTAACAGCACATTTAGTGAGATGCTATCGACTATGTATTTTAGAATACAGAACATTAACATGATAACTAATGTACATACATTTTTCTGGAACATTCCTGAAAAGTTACAGGAGCTTGCTGCTATGCATGTAAAAACAATTGTTCTTTGTGTTTATAATAATACATTTTCTTAAGTATTAATAACAGGCCACGTTCCCGGTCCTGACAGGATGAGGATTCTCAAGCATCCCATTGGCTGTTGTGTGTGTTTACAGTGTGACATCACAGGTCAACTGTGCCATTTTTACCAAGAGTTTCACATTTTATTTTCAAAGAATCTGACCAGTGCTGAAGTGATAATGCTCTCCGCCAATGTGGCCGGTTTGTTGTTTGTTTCTCCATGTTTCTAGCTGTGTTCTCCATTCTGATTAGTGTTAGGGTGCTGTGTTGTGAGGTCAAAGGTCACCGCTATTGCCACCGGGCATGTGCTTCAGCCTGACCGCTCAGGCAGCAGTGACATGGTGAGGAAGCAGTGCATTGTGGGAGCGCTAGTCATAGTCCTGCTCGTACTCCTCTGGCTGCTCGTACTCCTGCACGTCTCTGGGGACTGTGGAGGCCATGTCCTCTACACGCACGCACACACACACATGGGCACACGCACACACACACACATGGCCACACACACATGGGCGCACGCACACACACACGGGCACACACACACACGGGCACATGCACACACACACACACGTGCACACATCACGCATGACATCACATCACATCACACATGATACTGGTGTTCCACCCTGTTCTAATGTGTTCTAATGTGTTCTTGTGTGTTCTACTATGTACTAGTATGTTCTAGTCTAGTGTGGTCTGTGTTCTAATGTGTTCTACTGTGTTCTAATGTGTTCTATTGTGTTCTAGTGTGTTCTGTGTTCTACTGTGTTCTAATGTGGTCTAATGTGTTCTAATGTGTTCTATTGTGTTCTAGTGTGTTCTGTGTTCTAATGTGTTCTATTGTGTTCTAGTGTGTTCTGTGTTCTACTGTGTTCTAATGTGTTCTAATGTGTTCTTGTGTGTTCTACTATGTACTAGTATGTTCTGTGTTCTACTGTGTTCTAATGTGTTCTTGTGTGTTCTACTATGTACTAGTATGTTCTAGTCTAGTGTGTTATGTGTTCTACTGTGTTCTATTGTGTTCTAGTGTGTTCTGTGTTCTACTGTGTTCTAATGTGGTCTAATGTCTTCTAGTGTGTTCTGTGTTCTAGTGTGTTCTGTGTTCTATTGTGTTCTAGTGTGTTCTATGTTCTACTGTGTTCTAATGTGGTCTAATGTGTTCTACTGTGTTCTGTGTTCTATTGTGTTCTAGTGTGTTCTGTGTTCTACTGTGTTATAATGTGGTCTAATGTGTTCTACTGTGTTCTGTGTTCTATTGTGTTCTAGTGTGTTCTGTGTTCTACTGTGTTTTAATGTGGTTTAATGTGTTCTAGTGTGTTCTGTGTTCTAGTGTGTCCTGTGTTCCGTGTTCTAGTGTGTTCTGTGTTCTACTGTGTTCTAATGTGTTCTACTGTGTTCTACTGTGTTCTAATGTGTTCTGTGTTCTACTATGTTCTAATTTGTTCTACTATGTACTAGTATGTTCTAGTCTAGTGTGTTCTGTGTTCTACTGTGTTCTAATGTGTTCTGTGTTCTAGTGTGTTCTAATGTGTTCTAGTTTGTTCTAGTGTGTTCTAGTGTGTTTTAGTGTGTTCTAGTATATTCTAATTTGTTCTAGTTTGTTATAATGTGTTCTAGTGTGTTCTAATGTGTTCTACTGTGTTCTAGTGTGATCTAATGTGATCTAGTGTGTTTTGTGTTCTAATGTGTTCTAGTGTGTTCTAATGTGTTCTAATGTGTTATTGTTTGTTCTAATGTGTTATAGTGTGTTCTACTGTATTCTACTGTGTTCTAGTGTTTTCTAATGTGTTCAAGTGTGTTGTGTTCTAGTGTGTTATAATGTGTTCTTGTTTGTTCTAATGTGTTCTAGTGTGTTATACTGTGTTCTAGTGTGTTCTAACGTGTTCTGTGTTCTAGTTTGTTCTAATGTGTTCTAGTTTGTTGTAGTGTTCTACTGTGTTCTAGTGTGTTCTGTGTTCCAATGTGTTCTAGTGTGTTCTAGTGTGTTCTACTGTGTTCTAATGTGTTCTAATGTGTTCTAATGTGTTCTACTGTGTTCTAGTGTGTTCTAGTGTGTTCTGTGTTCTAGTGTGTTCTAATGTGTTCTGTGTTCTACTGTGGTCTAATGTGTTCTAGTGTGTTCTAATGTGTTCTATTGTGTTCTAGTGTGTTCTAGTGTCACCTGGCCTCAGGACTCGTAGGTCAGCGGATGCAGACACAGAGCCCAGGTTGTTACGGGCAACACAGTGGTAGGTTCCTGAGTCCTGTAGCTCCACCCCCTCAACCTGCAGCCAACTGGAGAGCTCGTATTTCAGAGGACCACCCCTGGACTGGGAAACAGACAGTAGAGGTGGTCTTCTTCTGGTTCTACTGCAAGTTCTCCAGTACATCCGCAGACTCTACTGGCTGTAGCTGGGCTGCTACCTGGACAGAGATGTGTGGGTCGTCCCCAGGCAACAGAGCGTCCAGGCCATCCTTGCTCCACTGCACCAGGGCCATGGGGAAGGCAAACACCTCACAGAGCATCAGCACCACGCTGCCCGAGCTGTTGAGCTGGCTGCGGGGGGCTAGCTTGATGACGGGCACTAGTGCACACACATGGGAACATGCTAATATCATAGTAACAACACATAGGAACATGCTAATATAATAGTAACAACACATGGGAACATGCTAATATCATAGTAACAACACATAGGAACATGCTAATATCATAGTAGCAACACATGGGAACATGCTAATATCATAGTAACAACACATGGGAGCATAGCTAACATCCTAATATCATAGTAACAACAAATGGGAACATGCTATTATCATAGTAACAACACATGGGAGCATAGCTAACATCCTAATATCATAGTAACAACAAATGGGAACATGCTATTATCATAGTAACAACACATGGGAGCATAGCTAACATGCTAATATCATAGTAGCAACACATGGGAACATAGCTAACATGCTAATTTCATAGTAGCAACACATGGGAACATGCTAATATCATAGTAACAACAAATGGGAACATGCTAATATCATAGTAACAACACATGGGAACATAGATAACATATGAATGTGTCCGAGTAGCAACTGAACTTTCCAATCAGCGTCGTGTTTATAGCTATACGGGCGTGGCTTTCCAATCAGCGTCGTGTTTATAGCTATACGGGCGTGGTTTTCCAATCAGCATTGTGTTTCTAGCTATACGGGCGTGGTTTAGATGTGCCGACAGAGAAAAGGACCAGATGGTTCATCCAATCAACTGCCAAGTATTTTTTTGAAAGTACAGCCATTCACAAACAGTTTCAATGTACTTGTGACAACAATTCCTCTGGCATGTCAGGTTAACACTTTTTACAAGTACACATAAATACAACCTAAAATATACTTAAAATAAAATATACTTTTTATAAGTATTATTACAATTATACCACTTAAAAGTATAGCAAAATAAGTATACTTATTTTTAGTACAGTACAAAAGTTCAACTTAATGACAACTATTTACAAATGTGCTTTGTAAAAAGTATACATTAAACATACTTGAAGTACATAAAGGTAAAAATATACTTTTAGTATACCTAGTACACATTTTTAATTGACTATAGTATACTATATTTTCACCTGGGGAACGTCTGATACATAGTAAACTCGACTGACTTTCCAGAAGTTACGAAGTCGATATTCATTGGCTGTTACCATTGTCACTCAAGATGTCTGTAGTAACTCCTCTGCGATGCTAGTGCAGTGCTTTATTTACTAATGTCAGTTGTTATATTTATTTTAAGCCGTTACCGTGGTTACTTATCTAACAGATATACAAACAGCCAGCATAGTACAGTAATATACAGTAACAACAATACCAGACGTCCCGGTTTGCCCGGGATTGTCTCGATTTTAAAACGTGTGTCAGGTCCCAACAAATATCTGTAAAACAAATGTCCAGGTTTTCGACATTCACCACCAAATTGTCCCTGGTTTCACCAAAATTAAGATAATATTTACTGTATATTTCCACATATAGCAAAGCAACAATTCTCATCAAAGCTCAATCAAGCGGCGGACACTGAATACGTAACAAATTTAATTCATCACTGATTTTTCTGTCGTCAAGGCTGTTACATTGTAGCCTTACCACTATCCTGTTCCTTATATAGTTGAGTTGTTCAATGAACCTAGATAGATGAACCTTATTGGACCATCAAGTAACGCAGCACCATGTCACTACAGTAAGTGTGAACTGAACTAATTGTCCCCAATCCTGATGAAATAATGGCCTATGATGCGTGGCATGGCATAATGGCACATATGTGCATTGACATGCGGTAAAAAATGTAAGGGGCCCGGTTTGGGGGTTTGAAAATGTGGTCATCCTAATCACATGGGAGCTAACATAATAACATAATATTTGTCAGAAAATCTTGTATGTGACCAGAATTAGTTAGTTATTGTTCTTTTAACATGTAATCACACACACACATATCTATATTATGGCCAGTCTGGGTTGCACACGCACACGCACACAACCTACCTGTCTCGCAGGGCCCTGGGCGCACGTGCACGTCCCTGTGCGCGCCGCGCACCGTCTGGTTGAACCGACACATGTTTGCGTGCGTTCTGCCGTCAGACGCACACACTGCCAGCTGTTCCACGCACACGCACACCGGCTCCGGCTCGGTTCGGCACTCCATGCCAGTCCCGCAGGGCCCGAAACGGGCCGGGCCGTCGGGAGGGTCGCAGGACTGGCCCTCCAGGTTTGCGCACTCAGCGCAGCATCCGCATGCGTCCGCGGCCAGTCCGGCGCGGCAACCGCGCGCGTCTGGACACAGCTCCGGTTCGCACGCGCCGCAGACGGTCCGGTCGTAGTCCTCCAGCGGGCCGAGCGGCGGCGGGGCGGCAGGAGAACAGACCCACGGAATGGCGAGGAGCGAAAGCACGACTCCCAGCAGGAGCGGATCCATCGCTACTCCTGGTCCGGCCCGGCAAGCGGTCACGCGCTCTCGGACACGGTTACCGTCATCAGGTTTTGATCTGCTGCGCGTGCGGGTTTCTCAACAGTAACGTAATTAAAAGTTGTAACGTAAATAAAAGTTGTAACGTAATTAAAAGTTGTGACGTAATTACAAGTTGTAACGCTGGAGAGAATGGAGAAAATATGTCTGCGACGAGACACGCGACGCGCGCACTCACGCGAGTTCACGCGCGTCGCGGGAATGACAACGAGAATAGTGCGCGCGGCGCGGCTTGTTTGATGTTGTACGGATGCGCGTGAACACTCCTCCAGTGAGCAGCCGGTAAAACCATCAGCCACGCACACACACGCACACACACACGCACACGCACACGCACACACCAGCGAGGGAGGGGTATCATTATGGAGCAGACCGGTTATTTATTTTTCCAGTTTGACCTCTTCCATTTTCCCACTCGTCTGTGTGTGTGTGTTTGTTAAAGACACGTGGACAGAAACACATTCCTAACCCTATCTCAGCGGGAGGCTGGGCGGTGCGCGTGCACAGTACTATTGGAGGATCGATTGTAATTGGGATTCGAGACAGCGGGCAGCCCTTCTTCAGCCGCCTTGCTCAAGGGGTCCGGGCACGGAGCCCTCCAGGCGGCCTGACGCCAGCTGGAGCGGCCAGACAGTCACTGGCGGCGGTCCGGTCTAGACACCCAGATGTAATACCCGTGCATCCCACTGGGGGGAGACGTCTCGTCATTTACCGAGACAGGATTTAAGGCGCCGCCACATCCCCCACGTGTTGCAGGGATCTGGTTGCTATGGATACCTGTATTTTTAGTCTGTATGGCTACTGTACATACGAAGACCATAATAAACTGAAGAGAAGAGGGGTGTGTGAAAATTGGTAAAATGTGTTTGAGTAGCCGATATCTGGTGACCAGACGAAAGGCTTGTTTGGAAGTTCACGTCTCAAAAAAGCACGACTAAACATGAAAACGGCCTTTCCAATAACACATCGATGTATTGTTAAACCGATATAGCACTAAATGGCATTACCAATACATGGTGTTGGTCTAAATGATGAAGGGTTTGTAAACACTACAACCTGCATAAAAATACAAATAAAAACTCTTGAATTTGGAGCATTAGTCCTATTTTATGTAGGCTACGTAACACGGGTGATCGGATCAACGTGTAATCAGGTTGATAGTTGGTCATTAATTAAGTTTGGTTTCTCATGATGTTGCTGGTCAGACAAACAGGCGGGGAGATCGATAGATGTTTTCGCTACGATGATAAATAAAAAGCCAGTCAGTTGTCATTTAGAGTATAGAATTTAGAGTAACAACACACCGCTGATATGGCAGCCTTGTTACTGACATACTTTGTCCAGCAACGCATGAAACACACACGAGCAAGTGTATAGTGTTTAAGAAAGCAGTCATATAGGTCAGACATAAACTCTTTAGTCTCTTAAAGGGCAGGGGATTGGGAGGGCAGTCATTTCATTATTAGACATCATTAGATTATTAGGAAAATACAAACAATGATTCATCGTTGTTCATATAGTTTACAGTAACATGACTCAAAAAACAACAGCGGATCTCATGTAGGTTAATGAATTACATAATCTTAACACAATAACTAAACTAATAAATTAAACTGTTAAAGACCCTCTACACTACAGTATATGCAAAATAGCAATAATATGCTGGCTGTGTGTGTACATGTGTCATCTGTTAAAACATGATACTTCTTGCAGCACAGTGATGACATCACATTGTAATGGCACGTCACATTTTGAAAACATCAGAACCAATGGCCTTGTCTGAGACCCCGAGCTTTGACACTTGAGCTGCGTTCGAATATATGTCGGAACTGGGAACTTCTGACCTGAAACATCACAGCAACATGGCTGCTCATACACAGCGTGGTGTGATCAGACCCAAAACATGGTCTGGACATGCTCCATTGGAAAGTGTTCACAGTTGTTGCCTCCTACTGGGCGTAGACCTCTGGTTAATGTTGACACTCTTGGACAGTTTAACCAATCACGCAACAGTCGCTACAACTGTTCTGATGGCCTCATCTAGCTCTACTACCATTAAAACACGCTTGACTTCAATGTCATCTCACTAACCCGCCCTGATTGGTCCTCCAGCAAACACTAATGCAAACAGCGTTTCCAGAATATAATCTTGAAAACTGCGAACATTTAGCAGAGAGCATACACAGGCTAGTGCATACAGTCGGAGATAAAAAAAAGTTAGAATACCTTTCACTTTTAAAACATCTAAAGGCAATTTGAGATGTAGCTATTGATTAAATATTAAATAAATGTAATGTATTAGCGGTGGTTTTAGAATTAAATGTACACCAGCTCCAATGCATGTTAAGTGCAAGTGCTGTGTCCCACCTCCATCTTCTACTGAACGCAACATTGATGCACTAAGCAAGCTGATGTGGAGTCTAACTGGCTCAGATGTGAGCAACAACCTGAAACAACCTCATTAGTTTTATATACCGTATAGTTTATTCAAATGTATAGTTTTATATACTGTATCGTTTATTCAAATGTATAGTTTTATACATTTGTATTAGTATACAATTATATTAATTACCACATATTATATTTAATAAAAATTAGTATTTATACTAAGAAACCTCAGAATGTATAATACAGTAATATTAATGCACTTACACACTATACTGTACACTATGAACTATAATGCACTAGATCAATGTATATTTGACTATAATATTGGACTTTGTGCAGTGCACAATTTAACAGATGAGGACCAAGTCATTTTCTAAATATCCCAATGTAATATTTCTTCTATTTATGACAGAATCCAAAACAGATTACGTCATTATCATTTACCATACTCGTTTACCAGCTGTTAGACCCATCATGGTTCTATTGGCCAGCTTAGCAGTACAAATACATATTTTAATATGACAATAAACAACACCCTCGGAATGAACATTTAGCAGGACTGGAAAGCTGGCTGGAAATCATAATAACCAAATATTGGCTTTTCTACAGTCAGTTAATATCAAACATGCACTTTAGTATTATATAACACACAGGTAGTATGGTGCTGCAGTGGACACATGTGCTATGTTACAGCAGAGCGCACATGGGTGCTGCAGACAGACAGACAGGCTGGTCCTATAACTGCAAGTGTTGTTGCACTGTGATGTCACAAATGACACAAACCAATCATAACAAAGGTGTTGTCCTGCACAATAGCTGCAAGACGGTGTCTCAGTCCCTTTAACAAACAAAGGTTTACAGTACGTCCTACAATACAGAGCTCTGTTGTATCTGTAGGGGTGAAGCTGTCTGTGGAGAACATCACTGCACATCAGCAAGCTCATATGCCATCTCCTGGCCTTACAGGTCTGCATCCTGACGGACAGGAGATCTAACAGTTCCCCCTCGCTACAGACATCTGGGACGCTCCAGAATAGTGCTCCAGGCATGCTTAACGCCTGTGTATGAACCGGAGGGGCACCGCCCACTGATCCAGAACAACAAAGGCATGAATCCTACACACTGTAGGCTACATTGATGGCAGTGTGCTAGTTGCTAGGTGACATGTGCTTGATTAGGACTCGTGGACACAGCATCATTGGCTGGGAGTTTATAGAGGCGCATGCTAGCTTAGTTCAGGTTAGCCTAGCTGTAATGTAACTTCACTACTCTGACACACAATGAGGTTCGGCTCATTAAAACACAATGGAATGAACTTCAACAACCGTCCAGTGATTGGTTAGGTTCGTTCGGTGAGGTCGGACCACAGGGTTCACACTGCCGACGGCATATCAATGATGTCGCAGCAGGCATTTCGCCCCTCAAAACAAAGGAAAATACCTGCTTTGACATCACTGATGAGGTGGTGTGCACCAGGGCAACGCGAGAGCAGAGATGAACCCTTTAATCACCAGCAGGTCCACCAACCTGTAACGACACCTTGGGTCAAACACAAGCGTAGGTAGACGTGTAGCTGCGGTCAGCGCGGCTGATGAGTGGGCTCCAGAAACTGAAACCTCCTGACTTGCATTATCGTTGACTTGGTTTTTGTCCTAATATCCTAATATCTACAGGCTCAGATTAACAGCATGTTCACGTTACTGTCACCGGGCAGAATAGAACAGAATAACACTTAGCATCTCTAAAATGCTACAACAGGAAGTGTTTAAAACAGTGACACGGCTCTGGATGATAATAGCATATGGTTAGCTCCAGATGCTACTATTTAATGGTTAGCTCTGGATGCTAATAGCATATGGTTAGCTCTGGATGCTAATAGCTTATGGTTAGCTCTGGATGCTACTATAATATGGTTAGCTCTGGATGATAATAGCATATGGTTAGCTCTGGATGCTACTATTTAATGGTTAGCTCCGGATGCTAATATTTTATCGTTAGCTCTGGATGCTAATAGCATGTGGTTAGCTCTGGATGATACTAGCATTTGATTAGCTCTGGATGCTAATACCTTATGGTTAGCTCCAGATGCTACTAGAATAAGGTTAGCTTCGTATGCTAATAGCTTATAGTTAGCTCTGGATGATAATATTTTATGGTTAGCTCTGGATGATACTAGCATTTGATTAGCTCTGGATGCTAATACCTTATGGTTAGCTCCGGATGTTACTAGAATAAGCTTAGCTCCGGATGCTAATAGCTTATGGTTAGCTCTGGATGATAATATCTTATGGTTAGCTCCGGCTGCTACTAGAATATAGTTAGCTCTGGATGCTAATAGTATATTGTTAGCTCTGGATGCTAATAACATATGGTTAGCTCTGAATGATATTAGCATATGATTAGCTCTGGATGCTAATAGCTCATGGTTAGCTTTGGATGCTACTAGAATACGGTTAGCTCCAGATGCTACTAGAATACGGTTAACTCTGGATGCTACTAGCATATGGTTAGCTCCAAATGCTACTAGAATACGGTTAGCTATGGATGCGAATAGCATATGATTAGCTCTGGATGCTAATAGCATATGGTTAGTTCTGGATGATAATAGCTTATGGTTAGCTCCGGATGCTACTAGAATATTGTTAGCTCTGGATGCTACTAGAATATTGTTAGCTCTGGATGCTAATATCTTATGGTTAGCTCCGCATGCTACTAGCAGAAGGTTAGCTCTGGATGCTAATAGAATATGGTTAGCTTTGGATGCTACTAGTGTGTGTGTGTGTGTGTGTGTGTGTGTGTGTGTGTGTGTTGGCACAGGCAATGGCTGTCCATTGCCCCAGTTCCTTTCAGCTTCATCCTTTCCAGCAGTTTGTGTGCGTGCGTGAGTGTGTATTTGTCTGCATGTGTGTGTGTGTGTGTGTGTGTGCATGTGTGTTTGTGTGTGTGTGTGCAGCAGCAGTTGAACCAGCAACCTCCGTCTCGAAGTGTGAATCCTCTCCCCTCTCTCTCTCTCTCTCTCCCTCACACGCCTGCTCAGACCACAGTGCTGACGGAAGGATCTGATAGGTTGAGCTGCCCAGTGATGTCAGTAGGGTACGGCTATAAGACAGAGGCACATGTCAGTCAGGGAGGGGGAGGGGGAGGGGGAGGGGGGGGGTTGTTGTCATTGTTCTGAGAACATCACAATGACAATACTTCTGAATACCTTCACAATTAAATCATAATAATTAAGCTCCCTCAGAACTCTGCTCCCCATATTGCACATGCAGTCCCAAGGCTGGGATATCATTGTGTGGTGCGGTCTGCACCACTTTGTTTGTGTTCCCATGTACAGAGTCAGGGCTGAGAAAACACCCGATAATGTTAATTAGCTTACCATCACATTTAACCTTTACTGTGAGTTGTGTCAAGTCCCGCTATCCTTCTGGTCTGTTTCACTACTGAACAGGTCACCTCTTCAGGTGTACTGTCCTTACAGAGGTTTACAGTAGTGTAGACCACCTGCCGCAGTTAAAGTGGTCTCTAACAGGTCCTCAATGGTGTTTATAAGGTATTGTTGGTTTACAGAAGGGTTCCCCTTGGTTTAGATGTCTCCTGCAGCAACACAGCTGACTCACATGACTAGATCCTGATAACGAGCCAGTCATGTGAGTCAGCTGTGTTGCTGCAGGAGACATCTACAACATGCAGGTCTATATACTGTATCCACCGCATTGCAAACTGAACGCATGCTATTTTGTTGTGCAAAAGCCCGTATGCCAGAGAGTTCAGACTAGTTCACACTAGTGAACTATAACAAAAACATAAATCAACATTCTTTAGTTTAGAAATTCTATTTTGTTGTGTGGTCATTGTTGTAAATCTTGCTTTAACAACAAATGACTCCTATATTCATTATATAACCCATCATAATAACAAATGACTCATATATTCATTATATAACACATCATACTAACAAATGACTCATATATTCATTATATAACATCATAATAACAAATGACTCATATATTCATTATATAACACATCATAATAACAAATGACTCCTATATTCATTATATTTAAGACAAGATAAGGCTTTCAAGACAGACAGCTATCTGTGATGAATATAGGTTTATTTGAATTAGCCGTAAATCAGATGATCTTGTTTGTGAAGCCGTAATTAAAGGATATATATAAAATGTTATGTCAACAATGAGCAAAATGAGTGCATACTTCTGTGTGGCTGTGTGTGTGTGCGCGTGTGTGTGTGTGTATATGTGTGTGTGTGTGTGTGTGTCTGCTCGTGTATTTGTGTGTGTGTGTGTGTCTGCACGTGTGTGTGTGTGTGTGTGTGTGCGTGCGTGTTTTTAAAATGGAATGCTGCCGGAAAAATAATATATTCATCGCCATAGCAACTAGCATCTTCAAGAAGACAAATGGTGGTGTGTGTGGGGAGGGTTAATGATAGAGTGATCAGTGGTGGTGAATGGCAGCACGCACGCACGCACACACACGCACACACACACACACACACACGCACGCACGCACGCACACACACACACACACACACACAGGCAAACCATGCCTCTTTTGTCATTTTAGTGTGTCTGTGTGTGTGCGTGTGTGTGTGTCGGAGGGGGTGTAACACAGACTGTGATGGTACACTGTAAACAACGTATCACCATGGTGACACACAGGGCTTACTTTGCCATGGATGCATACAGAGACATAATGATTAATTTGCATGACTGCCATCTGGGCCAACATATTGCCCCCCTCTATTCACTCAACAGAACATGAACATCATATGGTTCACGTGATCCACAGGCCGTTATATTTACATAAAGAATATCCAATATGTTTACATAAATCATATCTATTATGTTTATATCACATAAAGAATATCCAATATGTTTACATAAATCATATCTATGCTGTCCTCACTAAAGTTGTTACGAGCAACGTGTTTTTCAGCTATACAGCTAGCTAACATTATCTAACACACCTAACAAAAGAAACCAATACAATGATTCCAACACAATATCTAATGTTTACATCACATAAATCATATCCAATATGTCCACAGGGACATATTATGTATTATCTAACATAATTTTATAACATCTAAGCTCAAGCCGCACTGGATGTTAAATTATTAGATGTGCTACTTATTAAAGGCAGGGTCGATAATTCTCGAGAGCGCTTGCAAGATTGGTCAAATCCAAATCATTTCCCGGTGCCCCCACACATCAAACACACTGGAGCAAAGAGTAGTTCTACGGCTTTGTTGGTGTGAGCGGTGTTCTCCACTTTGCTTATGTTCCTACTTACAGAGCCAGGGCTGTGTGTTGTCAACACGCACAGAGTGCATGTGCAGTAGCTTACAATTAGCTTGCAAAAGCTGACTATACTTCCTTTAATGCTTATATTACTGTAACATATCTTCCCCTACACCTACACACACATTGGAGACAATTGTATGCTGTGTGTGTGTGTGTGTGTGTGTGTGTGGAGCAGAAGGCAACACCATCATATCAGACATCACATTCATCAGGGAAACAAATTGTTCACAACATTCGTCGCGTTACACTGTGACACACGTTTATATTCCTCCTGATAGTCATCACATTACCATGACAGCACAGACAGACAGACAGGCAGACAGGCAGACAGACAGGCAGGCAGACAGACAGACAGGCAGACAGACAGGCAGACAGGCAGGCAGACAGACAGACAGACAGACAGACAGACATGCAGAGCTTGTTGTGGTCAAATCTAAAACGCATGTTAATTGACAAAACATGGAACTGGCTACATTGTGCATTCTTCTGACCCCAAGGATTGTGTGTGGCATTGTATTGTCTTTCACTGTCTGTCTGCCTGTCTGTCTGTCTGTCTGTCTGTCTGTGTGTGTCTGTCTGTCTGTCTGTCTGTCTGTGTGTGTGTGTGTCTGTCTGCCTGTCTGTCTGTCTGTCTGTCTGTCTGTGTGTGTGTCTGTCTGTGTGTCTGTCTGTGTGTCTATCTCACTGTCTCTCTGTCTGTCTGTCTGTGTGTCTGTCTCTCTGTCTGTCTGTGTGTCTGTCCGTCTGTCTGTCTGTCTGTCTGTCTCTCTGTCTGTCTGTGTGTCTGTCTGTGTGTCTGTCTTCTGTCTGTCTATCTCTCTGTCTGTCTGTCTGTGTGTCTGTCTGTCTGTCTGTCTGTCTGTCTATTTCTCTGTCTGTGTGTCTGTCTATCTGTCTGTGTGTCTGTCTATCTCTCTGTCTGTCTGTCTGTCTGTCTGTGTGTCTGTCTATTTCTCTGTCTGTCTATTTCTCTGTCTGTGTGTCTGTCTATCTGTCTGTGTGTCTGTCTGTCTTCTGTCTGTCTGTCTGTCTGTCTGTCTGTCTGTGTCTGTCTGTCTGTCTATCTCTCTGTCTGTCTGTCTGTCTGTCTGTGTGTCTGTCTATTTCTCTGTCTGTCTATTTCTCTGTCT
>JAODUK010061282.1:0-14735 GCA_027564635.1 Typhlichthys eigenmanni
AAACGCCGAGCCGTGGGGCTCGTTGAGCGTCCGACCTCTTGGTTGTTTTTCCTTTTGTTCACGTTCGCTTGCACTCGTCTCCACCGCAGCGTTACACCAACATTTTTATTATTGGAGTCTGTGGGAATTGACTCCCTTTTGCAGCCAGTTCAAGTGGCCATTCAATGAACTGCAGATCTTGGCACTTCCTTGTATTAATTTGTCAGCAACAAAGGTTCCCGTTTGGGTCAAATCCTTGAAATTGAAAGGTTCCATAGCAGTAAGTTCAGTAGTTTTAATGAATGTAGTTTTGTTCAGCATAATAAAACACCTGTATGGGCAATAGAAATAGGGGACAGGTCTTCCAAAATGAAACCACATCGCAGCTGATAAAGATTTGTGAAGGAGGAAAGCTGCTCATATGTTTTAGTGAAAACCTTATAGTTGGTTTGAAGTGGGAGCATCAAACACAGCATACATTTCAACCTGGCTAATTGTACATGTCTGATATGCGTTGGGCCAATAGAATGTGCTCCACATTCCTCTGTGTACAACAAATTCCTCTCTCCTCATCCAAACACATTCTCTAATAGCATATTTACACCCAGGAAAACAAGAGTATACAGTCTGGGCTATGTCACTGAATTATTACATACAGTTTAGATATGCTATAAACTAGTAGAGTTGAGCTGGAGGGTTTTAAAAGTCCTATAAAGTAAGAACAAAAATCATTTTGAATGTAGCCAGCCCGTGACACCAGACAAACAAATATTAATTTCAGTCACATTTGTTTCACATTGATTTTGGTAGAGAGACAGAAACGCCATAGCAGTTTGTTTGTTTTATTGTTGTTTTGGATTATTACTGGATGCTTTGGGAACAGGCTTCTCATTACTGTCGTGAGGCACTTTACCAATGACTTCCTGTTTGTCTGCTCCCAACAGCATTGCTACTGTTTAGGAAAGCACGCACACTGACGTTGAAAAAGTAAAGGTGTTCAGTCAGCTCTCTTGGCCCATCTCCCGAGGCTAGAGTGGCCATGTGAAAGACTACGTTTGTGAGTTGGACATCTCTCATACAAGGTGTATGGCCAGTGTTTTTCCTGGCAGCACGTGAGCAAATATAGAGCAATTACACTGGGCTGCCTAGTGTGTCAAGCCATGATCTACGGTTTAGAGAAGGCTTAGGAAGTAAATCTGTGCTCTCTCTCTGTCTCAAAACAAAGAAAATACAGAAAGGAATACATAATACATGTCCCTGCAGTTTTCTTTTGTTAGCATAAATCCCAGACCAGAGCAGGTATGTTGTGTCTGAAACAAGCAGTCCCACACCAGTTTACAGCCACGTGCTCTAAGTGCACTTGCGGAGACAAACAACTTTGAAAACTTTGATCTGAAATATTCAAAACTCACACATGCAACTTTCCTAACTCGTGAATATATGAAATGAAATGTGCGGCTCATTTCCCACTCCAACCTTGGAAATTGCATTATTCATCTGAGGCAGTGTTTCAACTCTCTGCCGCTGTCTGCAGTTCCCCCGCCCACACCAGTGAATTAAGTACCCATATTCTAATTCAATCCCAATTTCCTTCATGAGGGGCCCTTCCCTAAAAACAGCGCCCCCATGCTGCAGAGACTTAACCACATTAAGATCACTGTGACTCACCCATGACCCAAAGAGCATGACAACAAGGAGCACACTGCTCCATTATCATAGGGGGAGGGGCAGATCATGCTGCCAGCTATGAGCGCTCTAGAGGGAGGAGTAGAGAAGAGTACCAGCCAACAGAGTTTCTTTAAGGTTTCAACCAAGTCATGTGTCTCTTTAAAGTAATTGCACTTAGATTTAAACAACAGACAACACAATACTACTACTACTACTATACTACTACTAATAATAACAATAGTACATTATTTCCATCTCTTTCTTTAATGTCATCTCATGTCCACAACAAAAGCGTTCCAGCATGCCGTAACTTTGTGTGCGTGTGTGTGTGTGTGTGTGTGTGAGAGAGAGTGTATGTTGAAGGGAACATGTCTGTAAATGTAATCGGTCATATTTGTTTATGCATGCACACATGCATTGATGCTTGTTACTTCTTTTATAGCCATCATTTTTAATGTACTGTAGTCTGGAGAAGACAATGACTGGAGAAAAGCCTGGATCCATCACTGAGCATTCATGAAGTCAAAGAGCGTCCAGAAGACTTCAAAGATTTGGTCTCCCACACTTACAAGACACTGCAGTGTACCACAAGCTGTACATTAAAACCCTTCCTCATAATAGGGGAGCGTAGATTCCCAACCAACCAAAGGGGATAAGGCTTCACATCAATAGTATTGGTTTGTCTCATCTTCTTTGGCCTAAACATTTGAAATCATTATCTCTTTCCTTTATTCATATTCATCTAGGGAGACGTTTCTACCCACAGACTGGTTTATCCTTGTGGATTTGCATTGGCGTATGGAAAGCAGTGAAGACAATGAGATGATCAAATGAGACAAAGATGTGGCTTTAACTCTACACTCTTGTTTTTGGCTTATGTACAGTAGGATATCACAGACTATATATTGTGCTAAATACTTAAGCTTGTTGCTCCCTCAGGTGAGCATAGGATGCTGCTGTAGTTTACGCAGGTATGGAGTTCAGTGAACATGCCAGGTCTAGTGTGTGTGTGTGTGTGTGCGTGCATGCGTGTGAGTGTGTGTGCATGTTCGAGGGGAGGTGGGTTCCACAGCTTTGTGGAAACTTGGCGGCAATCCGGGCAGCACCCATCAAAGCTGGTAAACACTGCCATGGTTTTCAGACTCACAGCACACAAGTGTCAAACACAGCGTAAACTTGGATCAATCACTCCACACCTCTCTCCTCAAACACCACGTCACTTGTGTTCCAGTGCTTTGTCTTTCACCCCTGAAATACCTTTGATCTGAAGAACAACTTTGTTTCACCTCATTTACTTTTTGGATTCTCACAATCATTTGTGTGGTGAGACAGACTCTTATGTCTTATGGATTTTGGTTGATATGTAGGCCAGTTCCTGCCAGATTTGCCTGAAGTGTGAGTTTAATGTAAGTTTTATAATGGGTTGTTTTCAACCTGGATGCTAGCAGATTCGTGGGCCTTTGCTGTGTAGCGTGGGTCACAACAGTAAACAGCTCTGTGTATGCGACGACGCATGATCTAAGGTGGCAACAGGTCTTGGATGCTAACGCTTCCTGCGAGTGCAATGGAGCTGTAAGCTGCAGCCCCGGGGGACAGATCAGATAGCTGCCCTCCCTGCAACATCCAAACCAGATGTCTGACTAATTGCTCCCCGTAAAGGAATCCTCTTTTACAATGGGCCACATCATTTAATAAGGTGACAGGGTCACATTTGCATTGCACGCTCATATATATTCTCCTGGGTCATTCAGAATTGCCTCGAGACTTGTAGGTTGGGAAGAGTGATGGAGGTTTCACAATGATCTTGCCCTGGGCTGATGAGAAGCGTTGAAAGGCGAGGCTTTGTGTGATGTCCCAAACTCCCACTGATTAGGCCGGAATCACACAGAGTGTTATACACCGCAAAAAGAATGAAGACGTGGTCCTCAAAGAAGGTAATTCAACTGCACTGTTGGCTACAGATTTGATGCGCTTCACATACTGCACATCTGGCCGGATTGCTGTATTCCTCATTTGTAGCCCCATTCCAAAACACAGTCAGTTTTGCATTGTGTTTTAGAGCAGTGGTCCATTTGTGGCCTTGGTACCACCTGTCATTTGTAGTAGTACCCTGCCTGTACTGTACTACTGTACAAAATATTAGTTTGTTGTCAAAAAAGACATTTTTTTTATGATGTTAAAGAAAATGGTTTAAATGCAGCAAGATACATACACAGCAGTAGGCCGCCTACATAAGTACACCCTGGTTAACTTTACCATGGCTTTGCTCTTGTCTGCATGCTTTCCTCCGCAGCTAGGAGGACTCAGATGTCAGTGTTCCTGCCATTATTGTGCTGTAATAAATACTGTAATACAGCAATGTAATAAAATATCCTAAAGATGCTTCTGTGGTGATCCAGATTTGAGTGTAAGAAAAATAAATAAATAAATAAATAAATAAATTTACTCTATTGGTGTTTTTAATATTTTTTAATTAACTTTAAATTGTCACTTGATTTGTGTCTGTATTTATAGTATGTTTGAAACCATAGACTCACCCATATTTTCTCAATAATGGATGTAAAGCTCGAGCTGTGCTGGCTAAGGATGTCTCTGGCCTTGCCACCTTTTCAGTGCCTGACTCAGTACCTGCCTGTTCAGTAACTCCCTCCTATAAATAGGATATGTATGGCTTAATATATGTCAACTGATGAGTTAGAAAGATGTACCCCCCATACAATTATCATGAACAAAGGAAATAGCTACCAAACCGTTTTATGAACCAGGATGTGAACATGTTTATTTTGTCCCTCTTGGAGCCAGCTTCAAGTGGCCATTCGAGGAACTGCAGATTCTGACATTTTTGTGATGGATACATTTTTCAACAACCAGAGGTACCTGCTTGTTAGAAACTAATGTGACAGAAATGTGTGATAGTTTGAAACTCAGCGAGCACAAGCCCCTCTCCCTCTCACTGCTTAGGCGCTGGTACAGCTGCAACAAAAACAATAATGGTTTATTGTCTTAGGGTCAATATGACCCAAGATTTATTTTTATATTATGAGCAGCTCTGTCTAACTCAGTGTCACAAACTCATCAAGTATTTCCTCTTACTCATAAATACTGTAGAAGTATGAGGAAATACTTGATGATTTTGTAGGCCTATGCGTATACCAAAGATACTAGCATGAATGTTTCCCCGTTAATGACAACTACTGTACAAGGGGTGAATATTTTTTATAAGTCATCAGTTATAAATATTTTAGCCATACATTTATCCCATTATAATGAAAAGGGGGCATAGGGGGACGGTACAGGCGGAGTAAGGTACTGCAAAAATGGCGAAGGCCAAAGCCAGCACAGCGCAGTTTTCAGATCCCTTCTTGAGAAAAACTATGGGTGATGTCATGGAGGGTTTCTCCATTACAGTCTATGTTCACACCCCAACACAGTGGCAGTGTGGGATGATGAACTGCCATAGAAGGGTCTGCCTGTTAATTGGTTGAACATGTGGTGGGTGAGATATGATTGACAGGCCCTATAGCCCCCTTCTGGTCCTATCTAGTCCCATTAGCACACCTTAAACGTCCTGCCTGGTACAAAACCAAATTGACAGGGAAACAGGTGATTCATTACACAGTTATAGATGGGACCATTGTATCTGATCTGTCTCAGACCCTGGTGGAATACACAATAATAGAATTGAAATTTCAAGCACATCAAACATTTGTGTCTGTTGTTAAATACAAATAAAAATACACTGTCATATGTTCAAATTGCGCAAGGGTTAGACCAAGGAAATATACTATATCTATATCGACATCATGATATGAAACTAAATATCTTTTGGCATTCAAATATTGTGGCATAAGGTTTACACATCTGAACAATTTATGATATTCTGAACAATTTATGATATTCAACAGCGACTGAAATACAAGTTTTATGTGTCACATTCACATTAATAAAAATGTTTTCCTATTACAGCAAATAATTGGCAGAAAGAGTTAGGATGCTGGACTCTCAGATGATTGATTCCCATAGTCAATATGAATAATAATATCATAATTTAAAACATCAAACATACTGTGATATTCCAGTTTGTAAATATCATCCAATTCCAACAGAGTTTATGGGAACATAAAGTTGCTCTATAAAACATTTTCTGCCACAAGATGTCACACTCAGCACCAGAATATCTGACCAAATATGCTTTGGGGGCCTCAAATACATTGCAGACAACAGAGGAACTCAGATTACAACATGCACAGAGGGATTGTGATGCCATTCTCTGCTCACAATGTGCAATTACTCCACTATAGTTTTACATATAGAAAAAACGTAATAAATGAGATTGAGACCTCAAAGGGTTTCCTGTTCTTTGCAGTCTATGTTCCAGCTCCATTGATATTTGTATATATGTGCAAGATCATAAACGCAAAGACATATATTAAAAAAGGGTATACTGTGTGTTTATGTAGATAGAGGTTTAGAGTTGTTATTTGCTTATACGCGTTCATCTGGACTGCTGTGATTGTGTGTGTATGATCAGACCGATTAGATTGTAGGTCAGCGAGTGTGTGTTTGTGTGCAAACACATGCTTGTTTATACAGTAGTTGTATTCGTGCATGTGTGTTTGTGTGCTTTCTTACTACATCTGTCTCACAACCAGTGAGTAATGGGTTGTGATGCTGCAAGGAATTCAGGAGAACATCTGTGCCAATCAGGAGAATCCACGTGCCATACATACTTTACATAAACACACACGCACACACGCACACACACACACACACACACACACACACACACACATATGAATAGAGTATGGCTATGTGGTATGAAACAGTGATGGAAACTGTCCATGTGGACTCAATACATCAGCAGACACACTTATCTGAGATGAACATTTCAATGCCAATTTGTAGTGGGGATATGGGGAGTCAAGCTTGAGGGCAACACTGATCCTTTCTGGGAATTCCTATGCAAAGCTTTCACGATGAGGTCTAAACCTTCTCCCTCCCCACAGCCCGCGGAGGTTCAACCCATAAACTGCCTATGATAATCTTGAAAAGATAATGTAAAACCACAAAGCACACAAGGCCATTTGAGTTACAATGTGGCCAGAAATGTTTGTATTTCAGTGCACCTTCCTTTGGTTTTCCTAGTAAAGTAGGTCACTTATTTTGTGTGTAATTCTATTTAGCCTACTATATAAAAACAATCAACGTGACAAACAAAAATGTCAAACAGTGGTAGTCGTTTTCTTTTCTTGTAATTTTTCAGAAATGTTTAAGCATTTAAATCTCTTCTACGGAATACAACCCCTGCTGGGCTGGCTCGGGAAGGATTTGGGGTTTCAGTGCGCTGTGATATTGTAGCTGTTCTCTGTGTTGAGTCGGACTCGGGAGTGAATGAACGGAGTCACGCTTTTAGCCTACTGTAGCGCACGATCAGAGAGCCGAAGACACTCATTACACAGCCTCGTAGATCCAGAAACCTAGAGGCACAGCCATATTGGCATTTCCACTAATGGGTTATCTTCTAAGTTAGGGTTTGTTTAAATTCCAGCTTGTGAATCTAAACAAAACAAACAAACAAAAAAAAAAAAGATCGCAATCGCGCTAAGGAAATGTAGCTCTACAGCTGGCGGAAGGTTGCGTGGATGGTGAACGGGACTGGTGCCTCTTTAAAGACTGGAAGAAGTGGAGCGGGAGACCAAGAAATGACAGCAGAAGTGGTAGAGACAGCGCTCCGTGTACGGCGGAGGGCAGAGCAGGACGCATTGTGCAGCGAACCTGCGCCCTATCTGTAACATCTGAACTCTTCTGCCATCCAGTCTCCATGCCTTCTGCTTCGGGACACGCTCATCCTCCAAATTCAAACCCGAATACACAAAGACGCTCTCAGCGACCACTTGCCTTTGCGCGTAAATGGAGACTCATTTGTGCGTATTTGCTCTGCGTGTTTATTATGCGTAACTGGGTTTGTCTTCTCTGTTGCCAGCACATGTCGTGTCCCTTGACCCCGCAGGTCTAGAGGTGCAATAGACTTCCTCATACTTCCAGATCTGCCATGAGTGATGGCGATGAATGCAGAATCTGTCAGTAGTGGTGCGCCGTGCAGCACTCGTGAAAAAAGCTTTAGGGCGTCCGATCGCAACGGTTATGTGAAAACGTGTGTCACTCCGTTGTGCCGTGACCAGGACTATGAGTCGTGGGGAAGTTTGATGCTGACTAAAATATGGAGTTGCCACAGACTCCGGTGCGCGGTGAGTGTGGGGTCGCTTTCAGTTATTCTCGCTCTGCTGGTTCAGTGTGCAGACTGGAGCGCTGACAGCATACTCTCCTTGTTTCCCATTCAGTTCGTGTCAGGTTGCGTAGCGGAGCTGTTACAAACTTGCTGGAGCGTTGTTTCGCCCCTGTTAAACCTCGTTTGTGCCTCTTTCTGGGTCGCTTTGTATTTAGTCCGCTGTGGAGTTCTTGTCCGGACCGCCCTCTTTCTGCTCACGCTGTGCCACCTGGGCGAGACAGCGGCGTGGTCCCTCCTGCACGGGACGGATGAACAGCTGTTTTCATTCACAACAGCCGCCGTGGTCCTGCTCGCCTGCCTGGCCACCAGCGCACTGATGGTAGCGCGGCTGAACCAAGGCGTCTCTGTAATCGTCTTCATCGGGGTCGTCAGGACTTTTTCGATTATCTCCCTGCACAAAGTGCGGGCCACTTGGAGACCGTACATAGCCTACCTGGTCGGAGTGCTGGGCATCCTGCTGGCGAGGTATGCTGACAAGCTTCTTCCCAACCAAGGGATACACAAGGAAGGCTGTACCCCCGTGAGTGGAACGAGAGAAGATATCCCAGTATTTAAAAGGCGAAGGAGATCCAGTTCAGTGATATCCTCAGACATGGCACACAGTCAGTCTAACAGCAAGACACACAGACGGACGTCTCTGCCATGCATTCAACGGGACCAGGTAGGGTTTGTTGTCCCGCTGCATGGGTTTGAATTTGAGTTTGTTGTACACATTTCTGAACCTTCCCCTATACATAATAATGTATAGGGCCTATATGGATTTAAGCCATGTGCTTGAGTTGAAGGAATTAGGCTGTGACACCTCACAACTGCCCGATTATTGTAATGGGTAGGCCTACTTGTATTCTAGATAGTTAGTTATAAGTAATAACCTACTTTGTAATGGCTGCTGATGTGTTTTTGTATACTTTTGCAAAAACATGTATTCAATATGTATGTCTACTACTGCTACCCCACTGCTACTACTACCACTACTGCTCCTAATAATAATAATAATATTATTATTATTATTATTATTATTATTATTATTATTATTATTATTATTATTAAATTACTAATAACAACAACAACAACAACAACAATAATAATAACAATAATAATAATAATAATAATAATAATACTAATAATAATAATAAAACAGTGTTATCTGATAATTTTATTAATAATTGAATAGATAATACAAAAATATCTAATTACAGTATAGAGTAAGTATTGCATTAGTGGTATGGCTGTAATGTGTTTTTAGCTGCTTGAGCATTCACCTGCAGGGCTATAGTCCTAAAACATTATCACTATATATTAATCTGGTCATATATGCAAATGAGCCACAGTAGTTGCATGTATTCCATAACAACCCATTTGGAATATCTATACTGGACCTAGCATGTACGTAAGGGCTTCGAAGATGCGTTTTGTTTGCAGTATGAAGCCAAGGTTCATCTAACACAACCAAATAGCTCTGGTTTGGTAGCATTGGTTTTGTTTTTTTTACTTTTAGATTTTTCTTTCTTTCTTTCTTTCTTTCTTTCTTTCTTTCTTTCTTTCTTTCTTTCTTTCTTTCTTTCTCTGAAGCTATACCAAATTAGGTATTTTGTTGACAGGGGATGGAGGGGTCTTATTTTAGCATCAGTGCCTTCAAGTGCAGATGAGAAAGGGGAGCTGAGGATAGTGATTTATTTCAACCCTATTTTCAGCCGTATTTTTGAGATGATCTTCCAACCCTTGCAAACTAATGAAACATACACATTACATGTCTTTACCTGACCTTGGTTTTTGATTCTTGTCTATGGCCCTTGAATTAGCTATTCTACGTCCATGTGATGGCTAGTGTAACTAGTTCTTTCTTCACTAATGCAGACATGCAGACACAAAGCCTTTGAGCCCTTGGGTCAGGACTGTGCTTCCCTCAGTCTAATGCCAGCTCTTGCATGAATATGAATGGTGAACTTCTGTAGCGATCAAACGCTGTGGCCTGTGTGAAAGTTTAGCAGACGGAGATGAGCGGCTCGGTGTCAACTTGGCCACTTGAAAGCCTCAGCTCTCATAACTAGTTAGTGTGCCCTTGTTTGTTTTTCTTTGTGGTCAAAGAAACTCCTACCCCCACCCCCCCTATGTCATGAAGCTTGAATATGTGAAGACGTGTTACCAATCACCCTGTAGCTTACTGTATAGACCTTCATACTGTATACGACAGCCTTCATAGTGCCCACATGGTCCATCTTACACTGTTAATGTAAGGAACATATTCAGTGTAGTCCTGCTACATTCATGGGTAGAGGATCGTAGTCCTGTTTTGAGTCAAGGTATAGAAAAATACATTTTCTGAAAAATTATTATGCTAGCAAAGTGACGGAATAGTTTACACCTTACCCATGCTTTTTACACAGCATCACATATAGTAGGGTGGGGTGGTTCTGTACAATTTGGTGTTTCCCATATTTCCAAATAATAAATATGTTCTGATTTGAATCTACTAGACAATATAAAAAAAAAACATACACAATTTTTTAAATTTTGATATTACATTCACAGTATTTATTGTGAATGACCATAATATGCAGAAATAATCTATTTTTGCATATTGTAAATACTTCTGCATCTGTCTGATATAAATATTAGATTAGTTAACGTATGCTTTTAATTAACAGAGTTTTAAATAACAATTATTTTACAATTTTACTGCTCAGGTAATGATTTAAAATTATATACATTTTCAAGACATCAAACGCATAAAAAAGAATTGATGATAGATACATAATAAAACAATCTGCATATTTGCATCTGCTGGTGAGTATCAGTAAAGCCGTATATACTATGAGTAACAACCAGGTGAGTGAAACCTCTGAAGCTACTCTGCTGCTCCATCATCTGGGCCGGAGTTAGAGCCCTCTAGTGAGAACTCCCTACTACGACAAGCTGCATCCGAGATATAGACATATATTTCCCCATGTTGTGATACTATCGAGCTACAAAGAGAGGATCAAAGCTGTAAATGACAGGCACATAAAGGAGACGCTCAATTGCGCAGCCGAATGCAATGGGAACACTCGTGTCTTCTTTGATGGTGACAGCGAGCAGCTGAGTAGCAGCACTCTCTGTGTAAGTGAGACACACATGGCGTACATATGCTGCCTTGACCGCGTCTTGTCTGTGTGGTCTGTGGTGTGTAAACAGACTTCATGCTGACCCACGCTAGTCATCGCCTCGCTCACACATGGGTGCTGGCCTGGCTGGGGTGTGGGTGGTGGGGAGGGAGACATAATGTGGTGTAACCAGACCCAAACTTCACTTGGTGAATGGGATCTGGAAGTGTTCGTTGCCTTCTCCTGGGTGTAGACCTCTGGTTCATTTTGAAACGATTGGACAGTGTTTAACCAACCAGCATTGCTACAACTGTTTGTATCACTATATCTAGCTCTACCACCATTTAGAAGCACGCTTGACGTCAACGTCGCTAATCCACCCTGATTGGTCCGCCAGCAGGGCAGCTGTGAAAACGCTAATGCCAACAGGGTTTCCAGACTATAATCTCAGTGAAAGCTGATCTGAGCAATAGTCTGGTGGAGCCTGACTAGTGCAGAATAAGACACAATGCAGCTACCACATGTCAATGGCAGTGGGGCTTTGTGGTCTGGTAGGGGGTGGGGGAGTGGATGGAGTGGAGAAAAGACGTCAAAGCGGCCATGCTGTCGTCACGCCCGCCTAGAGTGGCTGCCTTGTGCCACGAAATACAGCAAAAACAACGCTTTTAGAGAGCAGTAACAAGCTCCTTACAGAGCTTTCTCAGATGAATAGATTACCTAAAGAGGCTTGATGTTTTTACTGGTTTTTACCGCCCTTATGGCGCATTCAAGAGAATTACGATGTTTTGGCGACGCGGTGGGACAGGCACGATAAGGCTGTAGATCTTCTCTACGTTGACCTGATGGATGCTTGCTTTATAGGGCTGCCTCTGAGGGTGCGTAAAGGATATACGGCGTGAAGCCGGACACGGGGTGGTTTACGGCCGCCACTTAGCCTTGTTTTGCTGAGGATGTCTCTCCCACAGTGGCTGGTATAAATCTCCTCCAGATTGATAGCTGCGGTGTAAATATAGTTTATTCAGAAAACAAATAGAGTAAAGCCGACTACCCACCCCCCTCTTTCTCTTCTCCCTCAGAGGCCTGACTGCCGTCGCGGCCTGCGATCTCCTCAGAGGCATGTTCCGGAGACTGTGCTTCACACTGCTCAAATGTAGATTTAATAAACAGCCCCCCCACATTTTATGATTACAGATTACAGCCTGCCAGCATCTATCAGCACGCCAAAGTATAGGCGCGCGGTCGCGGCAAACGGCAGAGGCTGTCCTCCCCCCTGCCACAGACGCAATAAAAGAAAGTCATTATCAGATGATCTGACGAGAGGGGTGCTCTCGGGATCGGATTAATTCTCGGGGCTAATGCAAAATGACAGACCGGCGTTTCTGTATCTCAGCTGGGAGATATTGAACCGGGGGGGGGGGGGGGTAGAGGGTGTATTTTGGATCACTTCACAGCTTGTGAGGAAATCTGAGGCCCGGGCACCCTCCTCCAAAACACCAAACGCTGTCATAAAGTTTCCTCCTCTCCCATTTGACGGCCCCGGCGGAGGAAAAATGAACGTGCTTGTTTCCCAGCACTGCTTGGCGTTCGGTGAGACAGAATCTGGGCCCATGTGGCAGCTTCGGTCCAGTGTTTTATTGGGCCGGGTATGTTGTACGCTGCGAGAGAGGAAGCTACAGAGGCCACAGTTTTGTTTTGGGAAGGTGTGTGTGGAAGGGTAAGTGCAGGGTGGTTGGTCGCTGACCGGACACGGCGGTCGCTCGTTAATGGCTCGCCTCGCGGAGTGGTTCTTCGGGAAACATTAAAAGCCACTCCCATGCTTCACAGTGTCTGCCCCCCATTTTCCTCTCTCTCTCTGCCCTGCCCTCTCCCTGACACCGACACAAATATTATCCCAACCGGAGGAGGACATTCTTTTCTAACTTGGATGATAAAGAGATTCTTGAAATCTATGATAATGACTTCCTTGTAGAATGGGATCCAAACACAATTACTGTTGCCGTTTTATAAATGTTTCCAGTTACTCTATTTTCGCTGCACCGTTGGTAATTGAATTGTGTTTTGGAGTGGGGGAGGTTCTTGATACTATTGCTCTGCTGCACACTCGCAGCTGAAGGAGCTTGTTTTGTATTCTGGACACATACCTTGTGGGATACTCCTTTCCCTTCCTCCAACTTCTTACACTTGGTCCCCATTCACTCCTGGCGTGTTTGCTGGGCAGCGCGAGTGTACGTGCATGCGCGCGTGTGTGTGTGTGTGTGTGTGTGTGTGTGTGTGTGTGTGTGTGAGTGACGTGGAGGAATTGGGGGAGGAACGAAAGTAGGTCACTGGAGGTTTTTTGTTTAGTAGCCAGGCAAAACAACAGGCTTACTTTTAACCACCCCTCCCCTCCAAAATGGTGGAGGAGTCCAGTTGGCTACCCTGCACAGACCAGTATTAGACAGGCTTCTGGTCAAAGTTAACACCACATCGCTGGCCTCATGTCATAGCAAGTATGACAGCGATGCCCCTGCCTTACTGTAAATGCTTTGTTTATATAAGCCCCGCATTGTACTTAGTCTGATCAGCCAAGCCAATGAGTCCAGACACTTCAAGTGAGAGTGCTCATTTATTACAATGGAAGTGGAATTGGTCTCTGTGTGTGTGCGTGTGTGTGTTCGTGTGTCTGTGTGCGCGTGTGTGCGTGTGTGTGTGTGCGTGTGCGTGTGTGCGTGGGAAAGAGTGTGCGCACCATATGCATTTGTGTGCTTGTGTTATGTGCATGCATGCATGGGAGCCCTGCTTGTGTGTGTGTGTGTGTGTGTGTGTGCGTGTGTGTGTGTGCGTGTGTGCATGTGTGTGTGTGTGTGCAGCCAGCAACTTGATAGCTTCCAGCTGCTCTGCTGCCGATGAGGAGGTTGAAGCGGCCTAGAGGAGAAACACCGAGGGCCTCAAACCACAGGAACAAACCCAAGGCAGCTGGAACTGCTAGACAAGACCCTCTGCTCCTGACACATAACACACACATCCACACACTCCCTCCCGGCCCACAATGACGTCCTATAGCCTCTCCTCATTCGAATAGAAAGCCGCGTCACAGCGTCGAAACATATCGATTGTGTTGTGCGGCTAACGCACGTAGCGCTGTGGACTCTGTTGTCCAGGCTGGGCTGGAGGCATTATGTAATCCCTCGCTTTGTCTTACCATAAGAGGCTAGATGTTGCCGCAACTGAAGTGAACTGAATGTTCCTGGCACATACGTTTGTACATTCGTGTGTGTGTATGTGTGTGTTGGGTTAATCGCTGGAGTGTGAGGGAAAGCAAGTGTGATGTGTGTGTGTGTGTTGCGTAGACTCGATGCTGTGCATCGAGTGGCAGGGTGTTAGGGGTATGTGTGTGTGTGAGGGGGGGGGAGGTGCAGATGCAGGTATGCTTACTGGGCCAAGGCTTCATGGTGCTGTGTGGGCGGGCGGGCTGGCGGGCGCACAGGTGCCAGTGTGTGGCTCTGAGTGGTCCGCCTGTCACTCCGGAGGGTGCAGACGTCACACCCTCTTTATTCCCTGTGTTCCAGCCTCTCATCGGCCCTGTGAGACAGTGATGCCTTACAACAAAAGGGGACATTCCTGAGCTTTCCCCAGTGGAGCTCAGTGTGCCGGAATATGCAAGCTTTCACCCTGGCCCTCAAGGACAGCACCTGTCATAGCAATGGGCCGAACACCCTGCACTGATGTCTCCATTC
>JAODUK010061293.1:0-17667 GCA_027564635.1 Typhlichthys eigenmanni
CACATGAAAAGATATGCTCACATATTTGCAAATATGTGAGGGGTGTACTCACTTTTGTGAGATACTGTATATAAAGACCATCTGGGGAATAAACTGGAGTTAATATTGAGTGCTTGGAGGTGGAGAGGTCTCCAGTCGAGGCATCGAGGTAGATTGAAGAGCTTGAGTCTCTTGCAGAATGTTGGTAATGTTTCAGCAGGCCAGACCGTTGGCCGTTTATTTACAAATGGAGGGAGCTAACCGTTATAAACTAAATCATTTAGCACATTCAACAGAAGCAGGTCAAGGTTAAATGGTCTTAATGTGGCTTGTACCTCCGAGTGAGGTCAACGCGAAGTGCTCCTGACCCCTCGCTGGGAGCCCCGCGGCTCAGGTGGGTCGCAAACGTCCTCAGTACGGGCTGGTAGTGCCTCTGAGAATGCACACAAGATGGCAGTCAGGTTTCTGTGCGCTTCACACACTAAATCCTGTTCAAAACAGATCACCACTTGTCTTTTCTGTGTGTGTGTGTTCACCTGTAGTAAGTGTAGCTCCCACAGACCAGTGTTCTGTGGGTTGCAGTACTCTGGTTCATCCAGTTGGGGCAGATAAACCCCGCTACCCTGCATCTCATTGTCCAGGAGGATATCACACTTGGGAAAGGTCTAGACGTAGACGTAGATGAGACAAACACTATTAGTTTCTTTATCTAGTTAAACCAGGGATACAATCAGCACTTGAAATTATTAAATTTGAACATGCAAATCCATAGCAAAAGCCATCATAACACTGTATGTATATATAGCTGATGATTGGACACATACACGTCGAGGTTCCCAATATAAGTCACATTCGCAGACTACAAAACTGAGTTTCCATGACCTATGATTAATGTAGAAACAGGCCACCAGAACAATGTCTGTGTAAAATACTTTAGCTGGCATGGCAACCATAAACAAAGTGACAATGTGTGAGTGATGGACAGACAGACATGTAAACAAGCAAAATTTTGAGTGAAAAATAAAAAATAAACACGCTTAAAAACGAATATCCCTGATATTCCATGATTCGACCCCCCCAAAATAAATGTTTAAATATCCTTGACTTCCCATGTCTGGAATGCACTTTATAACAATCCATGATATTCCAGAAACTCCATGCCCAGTGGGGACCCTGTACAACACACAAGCTACACACAAGCTAAGCGGTCACTGACGTGCATGATAGCCCTGCTGGAGGCCAGCAGGCCGATGCTGGCGTTGGGCTGGACGTGTAGACTGAGCGTGCTCAGTCGCTTGAGGAACGCCATGGCTCTCTGCAGGGTCACCTGCTTCCTGCGCTTGGTCAGCATGACGTCCAGGCAGCGCAGCACGATGGTGATGTCATCATTAGGCGCCCCTAGGAGAGGCAGGGGTGTTATTATTGGCAGGGTGAGGAAGAACCAAAGCCAGTGGCTGATCTGAAGGGTAGGTACCTGCGTTGAGCATGGGTATGGTCTTGTACAGGTGGGTGTAGAACTTCAGAGGGTCAATGTTGAGAACATCACCTGGTGGGCAAACAGGTGGAGAAAAGAACAACAGATACGGGGGTTATACTTCTCAGAATTGTGACTAGGGATATTGTTGCTAAAACGGCTAGGGGATAAATAAAAACAACAGTACAGCGAGTCGAAACATTCCTGGTGCTCTAAGATATGTGGTATATAAACACAGACTAATATATAACAGTAACAAGTGTAACTGGACCCCAGCAATGAGCCTGACTCCACCCACTACAACTTTGAAAAATTAGTGAGGGGTGGGGCTGAGAGAGGGACCCCCATCAACGTTAATATTTTAATATTATGACGCATGAGCCTGCTCATACAACAGCAAGTAAGTGTCCATTTGAAACCCGGCCAGGTCATGGGGTGATTTTTAACGGACATGACGTGTAGTTCTGTTTTTAGCCCATAAAATGCTGATTTTTGTATTTTTTATTTAATTTTCTCAATATCAACGCCAGCATTGATGCGTCTCATCACAGATCAATCTTTGTTTACAACTCAAAAAACACATTTTAGGTTTCAGTTGCATGTTAATCTAGAGTAATTAAATTTTTTAAAAGTGCAGTTACACGTTAATCCAGACTAACTAAGTCATTTGATTGGACAGGAGTGCTTACATATTACGGTATAACAGCACTTGGACTTTTTACTATGCACGTACCACTCCACTTCACCTATTTACCCACCACAGCTGTGAAAATCTTCAGCATCTATGACCGCCTCAGCGGTGCTTACATTCAGTCTAGCTAACGCATTGCTTCATGACTACATGCTGGCACATTCAGATGCTGACCTTGGCCAGAGAGGATGTTGAAGGCTGTCTGTATGCAGTGGAGGCTTTCCCGAATGGTCAGGTCCTACAGGGCAACAATCACATTATGAGCCAATCACATCAACGGTAGACTCAACAGCTACAAAATGCAGGGAAATAACTCACTCCCGATTGGATGAGATTTTGGAGAACATTGAGCAGGTCGTCAAAGAACTCCAGGTTGATAAGATGAGCAAACCTGGAAGAGAAAATAACATTACATTAATTAAAAAGTAATACATGTCTTTAAAACGTTACAATCTTTCATGGCCTTTCTAGTGCTAGAATAACAGTGTGTGTTAGGGGATCGTACTTGGCCAGTCCCTCTAAAACTGAGGGCAGTAGGACAGACTTCTGAGCCTTCTTGAGGATCCTGAAGTAGATGAGGAACACGATGTTCAGCGTCTCTGTGTGCTGGACGAGAGCAGATTTAGCATCACCTCTACAAAAATAGACACCCCTAAAGGAACCACCCCCCTGTCTACCATTTCCACATCTCACCAGCTTGATCTTCATGTACTTGCTTTCTGAGGCCTCCGTCTCCAGCAGCTCTTTATCCAGCTTCTCCTCCGCTTTCTTCCACTTCCTCTTCATCCTGGACAGGTTCTTCTTCTTCTCTTGGTAGTTCATGAACTTCTTCTTGGGCGCAGTGTCCTCGGTGTCCTTCTTCAAATCCACCTCCTTTATCCGCAGACACAACAGAGTCTTCAACATCTGTGGGGAAGGCAGGAGAGGTAAATGTTTAGACGCAGACCACTGTTGGATTTATATACAGTAAATAAGGCTTATAACAGGCTAAATGTACCAGTAAAACTGAATTTGAATTCTAGAAGGAATCATTAGTCCAGCTCTTAGCCAGGCCAAAAATCACTAAGAATACTTTACATTCGGAGAACATATGTATTTATTCGTTGTGGTTTCTGTTGCGCTGTTGTCCTACTACCTGAGGCCTGACGTTGTAGTTGAGACCCTTGACCATGCCAGAGATGACCCTGACAGCTCCCAGAGAAGCATGGCCGACCTTGTCCTGCTTGAAGAGCTTACGCATCGCCTCACAGCACATCTCTGACACCTGAAACACAACACGTACATATAAATGTACAAACATTAACATTGAGACGCTATAGCAAACCTGCTGTCATATTACAATTAGGCCTGTCACGATAACCATTTTTGTTGTGGGGTGATCTATTGTCCCAGAAATAAATGCGATAAACGATATTGTCAGGATAATGTAAACAATGTTGTTCCGCTAGTTTCATGTGACATCAGCTGTTTGTTATGATTGGTTAAACCGATTTCACTGCTTGGCTAAGTATTGAAAATAAACGAAGCGAATAAAACAACTGTCACATTTTTGCATCTATTCTTCCAAACGCAGGTGGCTGGAAAACACCCATTAAAACATCGTGGAACAATTCTTTCACCAGTCGATGTCTGCTCTGTGTGTACATCGTGTGTGTGTGTGTGTGGAGCGTTGCCAGGCAGCAGCACAACATGGCTAACTTTCTTATGCCAGCAACAGGCATGTAAATACAAGAGGCACTATTATTATCGCGACAAGCCTAAATACAATAAAGGGAATGTTACTCTTCTACACAAAGAGCGGCCACTAACCTTCTTGGCAGGCTCGTTCATGAGAGGAACGACAACGATGATGATGTTGTTGTGGAAATTGAAGTGTGGCAGGGCGACCATCAGCTCACAGATACAGCGGATCGCCACCTCTGCCAGGCTCCTATAGGACGAGAAGCCCACCACCTGACTACGCTTCTTCTTCTTCTGTTTCCAGTCTGGGCGCGCAGAGAGAGAGAGAGAGAGAGAGAGAGAGAGAGAGAGAGAGAGAGAGAGAGAGAGAGAGAGAGAGAGAATATGGTTTAATAGCAGTTTTATGCATTGTCAAGGTATTTGCAGATATTAACTGCGTGTGTGTGTGAGAGCAATAGTAATACCTTTGATAGTTTGCTCCAGGTCTTCCAGGTAAAACTTGTACTGACTGACAAGTCCCTGCTCAAACTCTCTCAACAACTGGGTCTCCCTTTTAACCTTCACAGGCACACAAAATACAATCACCCAGTGCCAGAACACAGTAGTAACCGCAGTTCCAAAACAACAACACACAACCCACAGTTAAACACTTGACCACAGCTGATTTAGCTTGCCTACACAGGCACACAGTGCACGTGCTACTCCAGGAAGTAGCACGTCCAGGGGCAATAAGGTGGACTATACCCTGGTGGATTTCTCCTCCTCGGTGAGAGGTCGTATCCTGTAGGACGGCACGACGTCCTTGAAGATCTCCATCAGAGACACCATGACCAGCTTACGGACCGTCACGGCCACGTAGGGGTCCGTCTCCATCAGCATGCCGCGCAGCTCCTTCAGCTTCTTAATCTGGACGGACACACAGAGGAATATATGCTACCAAGACGCTGTCTGAAGTAGCTGTGGTGTTTACAGATTGTGCAGCTACACACCTTGAAGCTCTTACAAATGTCACAAATACGACACATCTTTCCCTCTGCATGCATTGGACCTGTGTGTGTGTGTGTGTGTGTGGGGGGGGTCTCTTACGTTGTTGGGGTCTGAGATGATGGCTGACCCCAGGCCAGCGATACAGAGCTTTTTCTGCATGAGTGTCTGTGCTCTGTACTTATCCTGCTCCCATGGGCTCAACTGCGGAGCAGTCTGCTGCTCTTCCTCTGAAGTGAGGAACCACAGCGAGTACCATTAGGATTGTTACTTAGTTTGGCAGACAACCACATTCACGTAAACAACACCTGAATCAGAACAATAGTACTCGTACCGTTTTCAAACACTTCCAGGCCGGCAGTAACATCCATATCTTCGTCCTGTTCCTCTTTCGGGATCACTGGAAACAGTATCAGCAAAGTAAACATCTCACATAAGATGTTAGCCATCTATACCTGTTAGCTAGCCAACCTTGTGCGTCTCCTCACCAGGCTTCTCCATGCTTCGATGGATGATGCCCGTCTTGTCTTTGATTGGCAGCAGGTGAATCACCTCCTTCTCCTCCGTCTTTATCATCTTCCTGGGCATCTTCTCATAGTTCTCCGTGCCCTGCTCAATCTTCCTCTTCTTGCTGTGCACCGGTCCACTAGAGGGCGTTAGCAAGATCATCAAGTACATTGTTTATAGATCCGGTCTGGGATTTGGATGCTTGCAGATTAGAACTGCAGTGCACTTACTGCAGAGTGAAGGCAATGTAGCTAAGTGGTTCTCAACATCCATGAGCTAATATCAAGTTTGTGAAATAATCTATATATTTTTTTAATCTAAATAAACAACACACACACACTTTTCTCTCTCACTCTCTCTCTCTCTCTCAAACCACTAGCATAGTTGTCACCTTGACGACAGATCCCTGGTAAGGAAGGAGGCCTTCTGTGCCATGGCCATGATCTGCTCCAGGTCATCTTCATCCATCATGTCCATCGGCAGGCTCTCAACAAAGTCCTCCTCATTCTCTTCCTCCTCTGTGACATTCCCACATACACCCAGTTATACACACACACACTCATATTTATAAGTGACATACTTATCAAGATAATAGCAGAAAAATCTACATTTTCTTTGTTGCAAAAACTGAAACAAGAAAATGTGAGGAAAACAGCTATTTTAGTAAAGTTACATTAAAACTATTATAGCAATTACTCCATCAAAATATATTGTATATTCCCATGCAAAATAATCTAAACCGTAAAATGTGTTTCAACATCAGGGTATAAAAGGGTATTTATGTCATCCACCCACTAATATTCACTTATCCATAATGCATTATCTATCCACCCACCTGGTCGCTTCTTGTACCTCTCCAGAGGTTGTGGGACGGCAGCGCTGGCACCCTTGATGGCCTTTCTTAACTTCCTCTGTTCCTTGCGGTGTTTCTTATCAGTCTTCTGATGTTTAAATTGACGGTTCTTCAACTTGTTGTCGAGCTTCACATTGCTGGTCTTCAGAAGACGCCGAAAACTCGGCTTCCTCTTCTTCGACCTCGGCTGGACAGAGGACGGGAGGCAGAGAGGAGAGCAGTGTGAAAGATGTATATTACACAAAAAAGATGAATGAAGATATGGGGTTAATAGGCACTGAAGGTGCATGCTTAGTGCCAGAATAGAATAGAGAAAACCTGCATTACCTTTATAGTACAAAGGAATTTAGCTTTAGCTAAAGTCAAGAATAAGTAAACCTAAGTTAGTCCACAAACAAAACTGACAGATACTGAAAAGAGCCATGGATATTGGATCTACTTCTACTATATTGTGCATTCACGGTCAAGGCATTATGATAATTCACGTTCACAAACGATCTAGTGTGCGGATGAAGACATTTTCATACGTTAGATTCACTACACATTTGTTTTATTGTAGAAGTAGCTCCATTATGATATAGCTTGACTGTACTGTACACGTCGCGTCAGTCACTTACCGGTGCCATGGTGAGAGGGGTAACGTACTCTAAAGTATATTGTGTTAGGTATGTAATGTACTGCAACACATGCACATTGAATAATACAGGCTAGCTGAGTGTCCTGGTTAGAAACACTATGCAGATGACGCAACACGTGTGTTGTGTTCCTCGTCCCCCTCGGAAGTAAACCTGTTACTACATGGCATTCTGTGAACACTGCCGCCTAGTGTAGGGCAGCTGAAATTGTTCTGTTTGTAGGGTTTTGAAACTCCGGTAATATATTTCGAAATACCATTACATTAACTATAAATAGTTAACTATAAATAGTTAATGTAACTATAATGTAATGTATAAATAGTAATGTAAGATGTAAGATACATTTTTTTATGAAACTAAATAAATATTTTAAACAAGGATCATATTTAATAATAAAGATGGTATTTGCTTTTTTAATGTAATAGCCTAACAAATACATGTTTACCACAAGAATATTATTTAGCATAATTATTTTAATTAATGTATTACAAATTTAAAGAAAAAGAAAGTACATTAGCTTGGAGTGTATGTTGACCACAATGTAAACAGTACATTATGCGTCAAGGGAAGTTTGCAATATACTTTTATTCACATTTGCCAACATCTGGTCTTCTACATTGTTGCAGAGGTACATAATTTATTTCAAATGTATTTACAATTGTTCAGTTTCACCATGTAGTTTTCATTATGAAAACTATTCAATAGCTAAAGCATAGAACATTTTGATACATTACACAATTATACATTATACAATTTACAACATAAATTCAATTGAAAAAATATTTGCAATAAATGCTACATCAAAATTCTTTAATTTAAGCATTTTAAAATGACACCAGATAAAAAAAAAAAACATTTCAGATGTGTTCAAATTAGAAATCTCTGGTGAAATGTTAACAACTAAGACCAATTTAGTTGATAATCACTCCAACTTTAAAACCTATGTTTACACATTTTGCAGTCATTTTATGAGCCATTAAAACTATGTTGTCAAAAACATAATCAAGTTCACATTTTCCTACAGCCTATGTGATGTTCTTCACTTCAAATTCACAGCCACACATAAGTTTCCACATCATTTCCATTTCAACAAATGGAGTTATACAAAGTTACTAACTCCAAATATGTCACAATAAACTATGTTTATTGCATCGTCATGTCCCAATAAAGCCTATTTGACAACTTCTTTACTCTTAGTCAATTTTCCCATCTTGTGATTCTGTGGTTGGGGGGCCCCCCCGCCCACATAGAGCAGTTGAGACGACCCTCTTCTGGGACCCTCCAGCTATCTTTTATGTGTCCTCCTTAGTGTCCTTCATCAAAGAACTGAACACCTGCACAGGAAAAACAAGAATTGAGAGAGAAAAAAAGAGGTGAACACACGTTCTTTTCAACTGATACCATGGTAACAACAAGTGGTTATGATTTTGTGAGGACTGTTCATTTTACACTGCAATTCAAAGTAGTGTTTGAGATGGTGCAATAATAGGATGCACACCATTAAAATATCCCTCAACAGAGGGGCCCAGAGGTGTACTCAAATATTACATATTTAAAGCAGGCTGTGTTTAATGTGCATTAACAAAATTTTACTATAATCAACTATATGAGATATTAAGTTAGAAAACAGTACTTTTCCGAGTCAGTAACATTACAATATATTCTGCAGAACAAAGTGAATCACGCAACTGCCTTAAATATGGTCAGAAAGTGTTTTATATCAGTAGGCTAATAGCCTATGCTATAATGTAGGCTATGGTAGTTATATAACATGTTTAGTTTTTTAGGAGCTATTTTTATACTTGCTAACCTTAACTTTTGTAAATGAGATCAGAAAATTGTCTAATTGTTTGTCATTGTTATTGTTAGCCTTGCCTAGTAAAGGTTATGCAAAATAGGCGATTGACCATCACCAGTTATGTGTCTGCAAGCATGCAACATTTATATTTTAGCCTATTTTTAGTATTATGTCAATAGCCATTGTATATGTTCTTCTGTGGCCACCACCACACATCTCTTTGCCACCCCTGTGACCCCCGTACAAAGTTCCTAGACACCCCCCTGCAGAGGGCGCTGTGCATTTAGTAATATAAGGAAGAATGAGCAAGGTAATTATTCAAGACACTTATGTACATAGTATATAAAATGCAGTATGTATAAATGTATGTGTAAATATATATATATACATATATACATACATACATACATACATACATACATACATACATACATACACACACATTTTAACCAAATTTCCTCTGTAAAATTGGTTAATAACAGAAAACTATGTTTACAGCATATAATCTGAGAATATAATTAATTGTGCAGCAGGTGGGCTGAATCTAGTACCACCACACCAGCACAGTTGAGAAAGTCCTTTCCTGTCGTCAGATCCTCCTACCATTGTCCTGACTCCTGGGGCCTATGCGGTTACTAAAGGTCCACAGGCCTGACATTAACCCCCCGCCCCATTCAGGACAGGAAACGGGAACAAACTCACTTGACTCCACTTCCTGTTTCCGCTCAGCATGGACGTAGCGGCGATGCACGAGAACAGCCTATCAGAGAGAAGCTCCTCGTCAGGGAGACGGGCCAGGAACTGGGCTAGAATAGAAGAAGATAATGTAATAGGAGTTCATGTGTAGAGCAGTGGAACCCCATGACATGCTATGTGGGGGTTGTGTGATTTCTAGTTCATTTTAATATAGTAGGATTTAATCTTGTAGCCAATACAAAGTTCTTGTTATTAAAGATAATAGAACCTCTATAATAAGAAGAGCTTTGCGTGGGCCAGAGAACCTGGGTAGCGCCCTCACCTATGTGAATGAAGTCCATCTGGATCAGGACGTCCTGGAAGAGACGAAGGATCCCCAGTCCAGTGCGGAAAAGGAACTCCTCTCCGTCCCGGCAGAAGACATCCCAAACCCTGCAGGCCACATCCAGGGGGAGGGGCTTGGTGTAGAGGGAGAATATCCTGGAGGGAGGAGAGAGAGATCACAAGGCAGTGCTGTAATCTTAAAAGTGCAGGCTGTACAGTAAACATGGAGACTGACACATGCTGAAACATTGACTAAAATGCCATCGCCACAAATGAGAATAACATTTTAGAAATGCACCCCCATGCATTCCTTCTCTGTCAATACGCGCCGGCTTATTGAGTGCTCACCAGTCGATGAGGTAAAGGTCAGGGGTCAGATTAGAGGACTGGAAGTGGCCAAACAGACGAGGCAGGTTCTCCTCAAAGAACACCTCGAACTCCTCAAAAAACTTCAACATCTGGAGAGGAGAGGAGAGGTTAAGAGAGGAGAGGAGAGGAGAGGAGAGGAGAGGAAACCATGTGTGGTTGTGTGCACATTCATGTTATGCAGCCTGCATGCACCAATTTGTCTCTCTATTAGACTGCGTGCGTGTGTGTGTACCAGTTCGTGGTCCACTCTGAAGAAGGCCATCTGACAGGGTTTGTTCAGAAGGTTGGCGAAGCATATGAAGGCGTCGGCCTCTTCCATGTTCAGTATCAACACAGCAGCTATGAACGACATTCCCTGCACCTATAGAGGCAGAGAATAGAGAGAGAGAGACACACACAAAGAGCAAGAGAGACAGAGAGAGAGAGAGAGCGAGAGACACAAAGAGAGAGAGAGACAGAGAGAGAGAGAGAGACAGAGAGAGAGAGAGAGAGCGAGAGAGAAAGAGAGAGAGAGAGAGAGAGAGAGAGAGAGAAAGAGAGGTAAATCAAATATGTGAGTCACTGGATCTGAAATAGACTGGGAAGGAGCCTGTCAAAGATCACAGTGAATAGGCGGTGCTCCTACGAGATCAGTGATTAACTGAAACAGAAATAGATGGGTCAATAGTGTGCAAAACATGCGTTTAAGGACACTGTGGTTAATCATATTATAAATCGATTAGCTGACTTTGGCGTCTGACTAATTCATCATACTTTAATGGCTGACAGCAATTACGAGAGAAATTATTCATAACTGAGCACACATTACGTTTTTTTCCAAAACGTTTAAACGGTCGATCCATCCATGTGACATGTAAGGAGAACACAGGGTGTGTGTGTTGCTGTTCGCTACGGTAACGGTCACTGTGTGTGTGTGTGTGTGTGTGTGTGTGTGAGTGCACAGGACACTACTCACGTATCCCACATCAGGTCTGTAGCAGGTGTATGCTCCCAGAATGCTGTGCAGCAGGTCGTGATAGGGACCTCCCTGTGGACAGGAGCGGTCACCTTAACATTTGCATTCCATTCTACAATTTTAGTCTCAAACACACACACACACACGCACACACGGCGTGCACACACACACACACACACACACACACACGCACACACACACGCACACCTACGTACCTTCTGGAATATAAAGAGAGAGGGGAAAGTTCTGGAAATATCTAGTTTAATAAGCTCCAGGCTGGATTCTCTGTCCACCAGCGATGCTCCATCTACAACAGACATACAGCAGTGTGGCTGGTTAGACATCCTACCAGGACCGTATTTGGGTGTGTGCGTGCGCACCCACACTTGATTGACAGCTCAACAATTCTCCTATGTCAAGTTTTGTTGTTTCTATTGATCATAATGCAGTATGCAATAATGCATATTTGCAGCATAAGCCCCTGAGAACAGCTCTAATGTAACAAAACACTTGTGTGGGTGTAAAGGGACTAAACTAGCACATGCACATCTTTTAACTAAAGGATGCTTAGACGGTCATGTTTTAATTTCTCCCTAAAGGTTATTGTGCTGCAAGACTAAAACCAAACTGAACCAGAATGCTCTCAGTACCATCAACCTCGCTCTCCGAGCCAGTTTCACCAAACATTCTCCATTTCTCCTTCGCTCTGGACAAGAAGATCCCATAGAGCTCTAGAGAAGAGAAGAGGAAATGGCCAGTTTAAAAGAGGAACTAGTACAATAAAAGGCGTGTCACACTCACAAAAGCACAAGTCAAACGTATTTTCATATCTGCGTTGCCAGGCTATGCTCGTTACCAGGGGTGATGTTGAGTTCGTTGCCGATGGCCAGGCTCCAGACCCTGCCCCTGACGTTAGGAGGTAAACCCTGCCACCACAGGTCCCGAGCACGGCGGCTGGACTTCCTGCAGGGCACACACAAGTTTAAAACACGTACATTCACATAGACACACACGCACACAAACACGCACAGACACACAGTCTTACATGGCGTCCCAGTGTGGCAGTATGTCATTGTTCCAGACCAACATGGCGCTGACAATGTTCTCCTCCTGCTTGAAGCGCTCCTTCATCTGCCGCTGCCTCCTCTGGGCATCCTTCAGCTCTGAGGAGGACAGGTGGAGGGAGACGAGGGGAGGTTACATTTCTCACTCGGCGTTGCACTCCGCGATCACGCTTTAGTGACCACGGGAGCGGGATATAGTGGGAGGGGTAAAGAGGGGCGCACGCCACTTAGCACTCATGTGCAGGGAGGGGCCATAGGCTCCCAGAGCATTTAACAAATACCCTTTAACAAGCAAGTCAGAAGCTCAAATGAGAGCCGGAGATGGAGGGGAAAGGCATGTGCTGTAAAGAGACTGGTCCGAGGCAACGGGGTTACATGACAGACAGACAAGACAGACAGAGGTTCTCTACCTCTCTTCTTGGCCTCCGCCACCATCTCGTCATATTGCTGTCTGTGTCTATGGGCCTCCTCCACGGACTTCGCTGGCAGGCTCCTGCACACACATGCACAGCTCCGATGTGTACAACATGACAACAAGACACAAAATGTCGACTCAACCCTGACTTGACGAGGAAACCCAAAATAATAATATGACAAGCAAGTGTTGACAAGTACACGACGGATTCTGTGTTGTGTGTGTGTGTGTGTGCAGATGCAGGCTGGCTATACATACGCCGGCCTGTCCTCCAATATCAGCGCGGTCGTCGACAGCGGCTCAAACTCCAGGTTTTTCCTGCGTCCCGCGGCATGCTGGGAAGGAGAGTTCCCGGATGTGCTCCTTGTGCCCTGGCGCGCCTCGTACTCCTGCAGCAACAACAACACCAGGCACCTGAATGTGCATTTGAGCTGTAACAGGGCACCGGAACACATGGCAATGATACAAGGTGTGACACACAGACAATCTGTCTATTGGCTGCAGGCTAACAGCTCAAGGGTGGATGGAGAGAAGTGAGTGTGTGTGTGTGTGTGTGTACGTGTGTCAGCTGAGATGCTTGAGATGGTCGTAATAAAAAGGCAGGCTAACCGGCCACTGTATTTGTCCTGGTTGCTTATTAAACAAGATCATTTTGGTTCTGTAATAAATACCCCTGGTATCAAAAGGTCAGAGATGCAGCGTTTCACTGTCTCCACACTGGCTGTTTAACCTTATAGCCACTGACAGACATATGGGCTAATGCAGAAGATCAGAATCTGCACGGTGTACTGTAAGATAATTATGTCTATTGCTGGGACTGTGCCCAGCAGCCAGAACAACAACATTGAAACATGGACAGAATGAGAACTTTTGTATCTTTTAAAGGACCCATTCCATGAAGTATTTCTAGTTGTTTTTGGAATTAGCAATGTTGATGTGACACAGAGAAGTAGTAAGCCTTTCAAATTAGACTGTTAGCTTCCTGGTTCCTTGGCTAAAAATGGGAGAGGGTCGGGGAAACAGGCAAATGAGAGAAAAGTGCATATGTTGCGTAATTACCGCACAGTTTGTTTGGTAACGCCCCTAAATAATGTTGTGTTGATTTACTTAACATAAACATTGCTCATTGATTAAGACGCCTCGCGTGTCATACCAAAATAGGATCCCCTGCCAGAAACAGATTGCTGTTTTTTGGTACCACGAGTAATAATGCTTTTATATGGGTCAGTGATCTGTCATATCATACAAAACATTTAAAGTTATGCCCGTAATAATAACAAAGATAGAATATGTCTTTGTTTAACTTTAACGTTTCTTATTTAACCGAATATCACTGTGTGTTGTTGCTAGCAGCTAGCCACCTATCTATCATAACCCTGTAGTGGCAAGAACGGCTGCGGATTCGTGCTATGTAAACTTCATTCATGAATTAATACGTGCTTATGGGTACATGGCTGTTTAGCGGGCAAGGATGGCTGCGATGTTGTGCTATGGTTTAATTTAACCTTCATTCATGAAGTAATAATGTACTTAGTATATACATGGCTGGTTATCAAAACGTAACACCGCTCCTACACAGGACTGTGTGACCAAGCTGCTGCTGTGTTTATGAGGTTGACACGAACAACAATGAACTATATGCTGCCGCCTGTATCCTTTACTGTGGTCTGGACGGCGAGGCGGGATTCATGCGCAATATTAACACCTTGAAAACACTGCTGAAAATAAATCATATGTGGTCCAAAATCTATAAAACTATGTTCAAACCGCTTTGAGTAGCCTGGTACCGTACTAGCAGTAAAGCAGTCGTAGCCTCACGTCAACACAGCTACATGGAAGTCGGGGCGGGGTGGGCAGTGCCTTGTTAAATTTAAAGTAACAGTTACTGAAATAAGACCTTTATCTAAAGTCTAGTCATTGTATGATGTGTTATTCCACATAAACTATGTGGTATTTTCACATAGGCTTGTCAACTACATTGCATTGAGAAGTCAAGGAACTGTGTCAACAAGTGAAAAGAAGCATGAAATGACTCCTTTAAACAATCGGCATTGTTTGCAAAGTTTGTGAATATTAAACCAAAAAAAAATATTATTTATGTGTGTGTGTGTGTGTGTGTGTGTGTCATGGACACTAGACCAGATGAATAGATGATCAACACTCAACATGACCGCATGCATGTGAGATGACTAGGGTGGGGAAAGGGAGAGGGGGGGAGGGGGTTGAGGCAGATTTATCTCTTTTTTTTTATGAAAAGAGGAAAGAAAAGAAACAGAGGTAGCCACAGACAGGAAAGAAAGACGGTCCGTACCCCAGAGGTTAGGAGGTCTGGAGAGGACACAGAGGTCAGAGCACCAGGAACACTCTCCTGGAGAAACAAGCAGAATGGCACCAGAACTCAATCAGCCACACTGCCCTACAATGCGCAAAGTGTAGTAACTACGCAAACAGTCCAACTGAGAAAAATGGCATTCAAGTTGTTTAACTGGCCAGCCAAGTGGGTTATATGTAGATCAGTAGTATAGTACTAATTGATACGTATCCATGAAATAATGTATATGCAAACAAATTATTTGTGATGATTTAACTGTAACCCTTAAAAGGTAGTTACTGCACTCTGTCGTTGCACTCCCTTACATGGTTTGAATAGCAATACCAAAGCAAAGTGCAGTAACTGCAATGTTTCTGTTTTCTTCTGCTTCATAGTCTGCAGAATATTCACATAGATTTTGTTGCAATAATTGTATTTGTATGAAACATTTTAGACTTTCCAATCATGTCACATTTCAGTGTTAATGCCATTTATTTAATACTTACTGGCAAAACCTAATCTAATAACTTTGCATCAGCGTCAACATTTTTGATGCAGTCAGTAGCATATTTGACAAATGCCCATGTATCCCAAGAACAGCAGTAACTTCAGTCATTTATGGAGAAAGCAAGGCAGTAACTGTAGTTACTGTGCGGTCGGCCTTTGTAGTTACTGCAATTTTTTATATGTATTTTTCTCAAAAACTAAAACAAAAATAAATCTGAAACTTTGTCACAAGATAAGGCAGATATCAAGACGTTCAATTTTGACCAGATGCGTAGTTACTGCTGTTAGCCTTTGGAGGGCATCATACAACATGGACAGATACGGTTGGCACTATGACAACCAGCCAGGAAATTTAATAGTTTTTTCATTCAAACACAACATGCTTGTTACAAATTAGACCCATACAAATTAGATACACATTTAGGTCATGTGTACAACAGAGTTTTAGTTCAAAGCGTAGCTACATTTAATGTATCAAATATTAACTTCAAATAATCTACATTGATTTAGTTGCATTTCAAAATGCAATAGCACATCTAGACCATTAATATGTGACATTAATACTACATTTATAAAGTATAGTATGGGGACATTCTGTTTAATATGTGGCAAAAACAGAGCTGCTAAATAAGGCACTGACAGAATCACGTCCAGTCCGTACACTTTTATAGTGCGAAGGGCACATCGTCATATAAATTAATTATGGAAACAATGTTCTTATATTCTTGAACAACTATGTTCTAGAAGTGTGTTTGATGCACAACATGCATTTAATGAATCTCTGTCACATCACAGAGCTAACCTTCCTCACACTTGCAGTCTGTCTGTGAGCAGCGCTGCATCTTCCTGTATGAATCACCACTCCTATTTTGAACACCGCCTTCACAATGTGTCGGGTGGGTGTAGCTCAAACCCCGAAGCCTAATTGACTCAGATGTCCCCAGTCATGTGCTATTGTCCACAGGTGTGTCTCCAACGAAGACCAAACACTAAATCAGGTAGTAGCCTATAATAACTTTTACTTTGTAAATACTTGACATGGTTAGACCAGGGCGAACACACGAGACAAGCTAATTATATTCATCCGCAGTGCACACATTATATGTATATATGAATATCTTTGATGAATATCTTTCATATTGTTTTAGTCTCTTGCTGGAGTTTAATCAAATGTAGTGTAATTGCAAAGACCAGTCAATACCCAGTGTCTATACTTTCAGCTGAGAATTACCTACAAGCTATATTTGAGGCATTATCAAAAGGTACTCATTATTTCCCTGTTACTGTTTTATCTTTAGACACAGTTATTTTACTGTACACATACTAATACATACTTATTCCACTGCATGATGATAAGGTAGAGTACAAATAGGTCACATCCTGGTACAGTACACTTGGGCTGTGACCGATAATATCTTGGTTATTTTATAAGTATTGACTTTAGCAATTGCAGTCAAGGTAAAACATTTCCCAGCAATCTCTTTGTTATTGTGAATAAGCAGCATTCTGCTGCTCTCAAACTGTATTATTTATAGCAGACATTACCACTGGACTTTGGAATCCATCTGCTATTGTGTCCGGTGGGTTAAACAGTATAGTAGGTGCCCTTATTCCTTGCAATCACAAGGAGCAGAGAAAGCTGATAGTTGACTTATATAAGAAGGTGCAAAACAAGCAGGTTTGACTGGTAACTGGTAATACAAAAGGTGTATTATCTGTGTCCTAGGCACTACACCTCAAGAGAAGTCTGCAGTTCATTCAGCATTCGTTCTCTGATTCTTGATTGAGAGAGGACAGAGGGGAAATGTAGTAGGTGTTACACAATTTGGTGAATGGTGAAACTATTCGTAACAGAGTGAGTTGCAAAATGCTATCGGTCAGTGACAAATAAGGATTTTATCTCTGCTGCTTTTAAATGCAACTTCACTGTTATTTTAACCTGTCTGAATAAAATGACCCATTTACTGTCTGTTTACATATCAGATAGCAACAGATGAATATATAATCTTATAATGCAATTTTATAGTTTTATAATAAGTATTATAATCTTATAATAATATAATAATATAAGATATTTTGAGTGTTAAAAGGATATTTAACTTTGGGTCCACTAAAATACAGCTGACAACAAGGACAACATAACGACATTTAGTAGGAATGTTTAATAACTATAATAGTCAAGGTTTCCTTGAGTTAAACACAATCATCATAAAGGAAGAAGATGCTGCTCTACTTCAGGGAAGCACGAGAAACTGTCTGGCAGTTATTTCTGGCAGCATTTCTAGCTTTAAATAAAATGTTCTGTTGTCGAGATGATGAACCTGTCAGTTACAGTATCTCTCTTATTTTGTCCCCTCAAAATAACACAACACAGCCATTAATGTCTAAACCGCTGGCAACAAAAGTGAGTACACCCCTAAGTGAA
>JAODUK010061314.1:1501-17664 GCA_027564635.1 Typhlichthys eigenmanni
CTGTAAAGCACTGCTGTAAAGGTAGAGTACAACATATCTGCTGTAAAGCACTGCTGTAAAGGTAGAGTACAACACATCTGTAAAGCACTGCTGTAAAGGTAGAGTACAACACATCTGTAAAGCTGGATTACAACAGCAGATATATATTGTAAAGCACTGTAAAGCTAAACATCATACTAATAATGCAAGGCTTCTGTAGCGTTGCAGTACAACAGCCAATCTATTGTACTGTAAAGCAGGCAATATTACAACAGCAGATCTAATGTAAACACACCGTTAAGATACAAAACATAATCAGATCTACTGGAAAGCTACTGTAAAGCGACAGAACAACAGCAGATCTAATGCAAACATACAGTAAAGCGACATTACAACAGCAGATCTAATGCAAACATACCGTAAAGCAACATTACAACAGCAGATCTAATGCAAACACACCGTTAAACTACAAAACATAATCAGATCTACTGTAAAGCTACTGTAAAGCGACAGAACAACAGCAGATCTAATGCAAACATACAGTTAAACTACAAAACATAATCAGATCTACTGTAAAGCTACTGTAAAGCAGGCAATAGTACAACAGCAGATCTAATGCAAACATACCGTTAAACTACAAAACATAATCAGATCTACTGTAAAGCTACTGTAAAGCGACAGAACAACAGCAGATCTAATGCAAACATACAGTTAAACTACAAAACATAATCAGATCTACTGTAAACACACCGCAAAGCGGCAGAACAACCGCACACACAGAGAGGAAGAAAAAAGGACCGATGTAAACATGGATGCTAGCTATCCTAGTTTACAGCCCGGCCTCTTTTGGCAGGCTTCACTCCATCTGACGCCGCCGTGCACTCATACATACACACAGCACTAATCTCTGGCTTCGTGGCTGGCCTGTTGCCTCCCAGCTGGGAGCCGCTCAACCCCAGCAGACGACATGGCTTGCGCACACGGCCCCCACATTAGCTTACGCTCGCGCGGTCAGTTCCGCGTTAGCTGTTATCAGAGAGCCGTGTGCAGTATAGTGGGCCAACGGTAAATGTCAGTTATGTTTTCCTGCTCGTCGTGGAGGCTTAATGCAACGCGGTGGGTGGTTTACTGTACTGCAAACCACTACAGCACCGTAGCACTTTGAGCATGGGTGGCCCCATGTTTGATAATCAGTGATTATAAAATGTGTGTGTGTGGGCAAACCTTTTGAGGGGCCATAAGATACTTTGGGGGGAGCGGAAGGGGGGGTTGAAAATTAAGTTCTAAAAAATGCCATTCCTTCTTCTGCTGCCTTTGTATATCTTCATTATAAATTGTTATTCTTATGTCTTCTCTGGTAGGTGGTCATTTACAACAGTGCTTATATGGATATTGCAGAAACATCCATCTATGTATTACGCTTGTGGCTGAAACTAGTTTTATAAAATGCTGTTTTGGTTTGTCACTCAGAGAGCACATGAGCTCCCACACCTCCTGAGTGACACTATTCCACCTCCCCACGCCCCCAGACACATGCAATTTATTTCCCCTGTCTTGTTTCAAAGCCCAAGGGCTCTAGCATCTGTCACTAAACCGTTCTTGAGGTGTCGGAGATGAGGTTTACGTAGCTTACTGCACAGCACTACCGGCTGGCCACCGATACAACTGCTGCTTGTCTACTCTAATGGCAGGTTCCTCCCATCTAGTGGAGACGTGACAAGATGGCGTCCTACGAGAAGATGGCCATGAGACGCACGAGGAGACTCAGTGACACACCTGTATGTGTACCTTTAAATACAGATTTAAACTTGGTCCAGTCCCGCTTATTATTAATATTATATGTGAATTAATTAAAGGTGCCCTATACGGTATTTTAAACATTAAAGGTATAGTCAGCTATTTCAGGCTAAATGTAAGCTAATACACCTTTTGTCTAATTAAACAAATATCTCTTTGTTTTATTGTTCTTTGTGCGCATTGAAAAAATAACCAGATACTTCTTCACAGCCTTGGCTCCGTAAATATGTTCTATGTAAAGATACTTTATTGTGGAATAATGGTGTCCTGAGCAGTGTATGCGTGTATGTGTGCGTGTGCGTGTGTGGCCCACAAAGCATTTGTTTTGTCTGAGATGCTGGTGCTCCAGTGTGACACCTAGTGGCAGACAAGCTCATATACGAGAAGTAACTGACGTGTTTAATGTGTTGTGCTGCACAGATCCCAGCTCAGTCTGGCAGGGATGCCAAGATGATCCAATCCATAGCCAGTCTGATCAGGGGCAGGAGCAAACTGCTGCTTCTGGAGAGCCCCGACACCGTGGAAGTCTATAAGGTTCAGTTGGACGATGTTTACCCTTTAGACCTGCCGTGTCCAGAGGGAGGAAGGGTGCCATAGCTTCTGGAGAACCTGTACACAGCTGCATTTGCACTTATGAACCTCGCTATACGCGATCAGGGGATCAGGGGGCAAGGCAGACTAGAGCAGCGCTTCTCAATCCTGTCCTGCGGAGACCCACTGCCCTGCATGTCTCCCTGTTTCAACACACCTGACTCAAATGAATGGGTCGTTATAAATCTCTGTGGAAGCCTGATAATGAACCATTCATTTGAATCAGGTGTGTTGGAGCAGGGAGACATGTAAATCTGGGAATACATTGTGCGACGAAAATTATCCCGGCCGATTGTAGCCCTCACACTGCACGATCAAATTGTCAGTTGAGTCCTCAAGGTACTCACACTGTACGGACCGACCGTCATGCCCGACCTGACTGCTCACACTGTACGAGTAAAATAAGCCCGTCGGCCCCTGTGGAAGCTCCTCCGAGGCAGGGAGAGGTTAAGCAAAGAAGAGGTCGTAATTCTTTGCTATGACAGTTAGTAATTACGTCATTACAATAACAGTAAACGTTCCCGCACTGCCCAACAATAGTCTACAATAAATAGGATGCCATTTGCTATAAAACATTAGGTCTGCTCGATGATAGAAGAGTAGGCTAAACGTCTAAATTAAAAATAGATGCAAAAAATGTAAATCAGCTATGCAGCTTATAGCCTACATGCAATGAGTAGGCAAGTCTACAAGCAAGACTGTTGTTGCCACCAGCCAGCCTCCAAGTTACGGTCCATTTCATGCTTCACGTCACCATGGCACTTTCACACACTTTGTACAGGCGCAGTGAGGCAAAAAGGCGCTGTATTTTGTGAATGCTCTGCTTCAACTGTGAAGATCCTGACGCCAGCCATCCAAATTTCTGACATTGTCAATGAATCGGGTCAACCCGAGCCAAACATAGCTCCTTGCAACCCCCTGTACACTGCACGTCAAGCGAAGCCCGACAAGCCAAATTTCGCCCGGACTACTAATGACTTGTGCGGTTCAGAGATCTGGCCAAAGATTGGCACGAAGTTGCACAGTGTATGCCCAGCTTAAAACATGCAGGAACGTGAGTTCCCCAGGACCACGACTAAGAAACACTAGCCTAGCCAGGTGGTCCTCACAGTGGGCCTACCGGCAAGCATGCACCCTTGAGCAAGATGTATAACCCCTACCCTGCTTGCTCCTCCTAATACTTGTAACTGTACTCACTGTAAGGTTCTTTTCTAAAAGCGTAAACAAACTGTGATCAGATCTGAACTGTGCTTGAAGTCTGCTGCTAATGAGTGCATCTTCACTCAGCTGTTAACCTGCGTTGACAGCTGGACAAGCCAACAGGAGCAGACCAGATATACCTCCCAGCGATTACGAGTAGCAAGGCGTCAAACCTTACTCTGATGAGAGGGAGTCTGAGCCAGTCCTGCCCTTACCTGTATGACAAGCGTAGGGGGTCCTTCTCCTCCATGGGCTCACGCAGACCTGGGAACCAGCCTAAAAAGCAGGTAAGCGTAACCAGGCGTAACCATTAACCACCATTATTCATCTTTATCGCTGTAGCCACGTAACTGCGGCGTCAGCAGTAACAAGGAACCACCATTTTTCATTTGTATCGCTATAACCACTTGTGATGGGCTGAGCCAAGCTTTTCCAAGCACATCATTACCAAAGGTACACAATGCTACACAATATATGGAATGTTCCTTTTATTTGACATTTCTGTTCAAAAATACTATTTTGCTAGGATTGAATCGATTTCCTCTTTGGCTTATCACCTTGCCAGTCTTTGTAAAACTATTTCACAAGGCACTGATGTGGCCGGCAGGGATAAATATTTAATTGCCAAGAAAAACAAGTGTGAATACACAGCCTTGTGCTTGTCCCAGTACACTAATGGACCTCCAGTGAGTGTGTATGGCGTCACTAAGAAATCGCTTCACTTCAGGTCCCATATTGTCCTCAGCATCACAGGTGGTGGATGGTACGGCGGCTGCTGGACCTGCTGGGTTACATACAGATTATAGTTATTTGGCCAAAACAACCATTCAGTCATGAAAGACTCACCTTGTTGGGCAGTAGAGCTGCAGATTAGGGAGGCACACTCCACAGTCTGCTGTTTAAAGTCTGCCACCCTAAAATGGCCGTCACTACCAGATCCAACAATGTGGCCAATGTTTCCACCCCACTGCATCTGGCAAACAGCTGACAGAAAATTGCTGACAATCATGTACGATCATCAGCAGCCTATCTTGCTCCACTTGAGTTCCTGGTAAAAAGTAAAAGAGGAACATATAGCATTCATTTACTATTGAATATAAAGGACGTAGCCTAAATTTTAGAAATATACGGTGTATTACTAGTTGTCAGTTGATGTATTCTACCTTGCATAGATGGTCTAGGACAGGTTGAGTTAGACCTACAGCAGAGGTGGAGACATAAGGATGCAGGTGGCGAAGCATCGATGATTTATTATTGCTAAAAGGTGGTGATCACAAATAGCGCATTGCGCTTTTGAGGGGGTCTCCTGGTGGAAATGATGGCACTCAAAATACCTATTGCGTGTACTAGTAGGCTACCTTCCATACCGACATTCACCAGCCTATCTCTTTTCATAAACGTATTCTATCTCAGCAGTTACAACGTGAAGCCAGAACATTTCAGATATTTTCAAACCACTTTATTTCTTTTCATGGTTTGTGGGAGAGAACATAAATGATTAAAACAGGTAGGATACAGAATTTGAGAATATATGCAAAAATAGAACTGTATGCAAATAAGCTTTGTGGCTTTAGAAAAATAACTAATAATACATTTGTAAATCACATGAATAGCATATTATGAAAAACACTCCGTAGCCTACAGTATACAGTTGACTAAACATATAATTCATAAAACATTTTTTTGCATAAATAGCATTTAGAAAAGTGAAAAACAATTACTCAAGTCATAACTTTTTATTGAAGCTTTTTGACATTTTACAGTGACGTGTCATTATGTGTCGAAGCTTCTCTTTCTGTGACCATGTGATTTTAGCCACGAAGCCATGCTTCGATACAATAGACTTCAGACAACTCAACGCTACGTGAATATCGAGCATCTCATCCCTAATAACCAAGTGCATCATCAGGCGTAACCAGTAACCACAATTTTGAAATGTTAATGCTATAACAAGTAACTGTGTCGTCAGGCGTAACCAGTAACCACAATTTTGAAATGTTAATGCTATAACAAGTAACTGTGTCGTCAGGCGTAACCAGTAACCACAATTTTGAAATGTTAATGCTATAACAAGTAACTGTGTCGTCAGGCGTAACCAGTGACCACAATTTTGAAATGTTAATGCTATAACAAGTAACTGTGTCGTCAGGTGTAACCAGTGACCACAATTTTGAAATGTTAATGCTATAACAATTAACTGTGTCGTCAGGCGTAACCAGTGACCACAATTTTGAAATGTTAATGCTATAACAAGTAACTGCGTCGTCAGGCGTAACCAGTGACCACCATTTTTTTTTTTTTTTCCATGTCGTACCCTCTGACCTTCTGCCTTCTTCAGAGCAACCTGAAGGAGCTGCAGGAGGCGAAGAAGTCCAAAGTCACCGTGACGATGGCCTACCTAGGACGAGGTCATTCAAGGTCAAGGCCGGGGTCAACTCAGGACGAGGTGAAGGTGCTCCAGCAAGTTAACGGCGGGGAAAACATCTGCGTCTATAAAGGCTTTGTGACGCCTGGAGGTATACAGTATGAACCGTGCTAGTTTACATTGAGTTATGGGGGCAGCTGGGAAAGAGGTTGTGGGGGGGTGGGGGTCACAAGATAGAAAATGCTTGTCCACAGAGCCTTTGTTTTGGTCTGAGATGCTGCTGCTCTAGTGCGACATCTAGTGACAGAAAGCCACACAGCCAGTGAGCCACTTTAATAATGTTTCCCTTGCTGTACTTCGTACCGCAGAGCAGTTTGAGTTTGTCTCACAGAGACACCGTGGGTATCCCTTCAGCGGCAGCATTTACGTGAATGGCATGATGGCAGCCAGAATCAGCTCCTGCTGCGAGTACCGCTACGCTCCCGGCTTCCAACAGGGGAAGAAGAGCTGCTTCAGACTCGTATGGATGGCTGGTGGGATGCCTTGTTACAGGTCAGCCTTCAGACAATAATCTTCATGATGGTAATTGCAGGGCGGACAGGGAAGGTGTAAAATGGGACTGACTAGAGATGCATACCTTCCATGACACTGAAAAGTTACTTCACTATTTGCTGGTGGTTGAGTCATGATCAAAGTGATTATTTTTTCCATTTCTTTTCAGATGTACAAGTCTGCGAAGCAAATACAACTCCTGCCAGCAGTTGAACAATGGCACAAAAGAGAGTTTATTTCTCCCTCTAGACCACAGACCTGGCAACGGTATAAAGCCTGGAAATAAATGTCGCCACTTTCCATTACTTCTGAAAACATCAACATTTCTTGACCGAGAGCCAAAGCTCTGCTTTCAATGGATATGTTGCAGGCAAAAATACCGCGCGAAGCACTTTTCCCCCTAATGTTTCCAATATTTTCCACGCAGGCCCCACAGAGTCTCGCCTGTCGTCCCCTCTGTTCATCGCGGCCAAACCAGAGAAGAAGAATATCAAGCCCGCGGGAAAGACGAGGAGACAGGCCAAGGACACCGGCGGCCACTCCACGGAGAGCGAGGACAACCCTGTAGCAGGGGCTAAGAGCGGCTCGAGGCCCAAGCGACGAAAGGGCCATTCAACCCAGAGCGAGGGCAAAGGCAGCGCGGGCGGAACTAAGAGAGCGGGCGGAGAGCCAGTCAGAAAGAGCTCCGGGTTGTCACGGAGGCCATCGGCGGAGAGAGTCAGCAAGGAAGGTCAGGGCTTCAATGCCGACCTGGACCAAATTAAATCCGCCAGTAAAGTCAGACCTCCCCCGGGGGGCCACCTGGAGGTCAGGAGGGCCGCCAGAGCCCCCGGTGAGCAGCTGTCTCCACCGCATGTTCCATTTACTCAGTCCTTGAAGACGGAGAAGGACATACAAACCTCCTTCATGTGGTTTTAAATGTGGGCGACGGGAACGAAAGAGAACACAAGTGATCTATTAAATGTTTTTATTTTTTCTCTTCCTTAAAAGATTCATTGCGGCACGAGGAAGCGCTGACTAAGCAGAAGGGAGGCGCAAAGCGGCCCGTGGGATCAAATGGGAAAAGCAGAGATGGAGAAGGGCTGAAAGACTTCTATGAAGAATGCGTGGAAATGAGCGCTGCTTTGGCCACCAGCCCGAACAAACAAAACTGGTTCAAGGCAAACAGTAAGTACAGAAACAGCTCAGCACAGTAGGAACCAACTGGAGACCCCTGAGCGTCATAACTGATTTACATAACACACTTTACAGCCGTAAAGAGCAGTAATGTTGAATTGACTAGAGATGCTGTTCACACACAAACAGCCAATGCACAGAACCTTGTCACTGACGGTGTGTTATCTTGGAAGAGAAATTATCTCCGTTATACACACACACACACACACACACACACACACACACACACACACACACACACACATAAACACACAATGATTTATTGCGCTACACCTTCATCGCACAGTAGGATGCTGTACTACTGTGTACCGGTTGCATTATTTGCATGCATATTTGCATATTAGACGTACACTTCAATGTTTTCCCTTGAAAACAATGTTTCCATGGTGAATATAAGTTTAGGTTTAAAACATTGCTTGGGGCACATTTACTCTCATTAGGATTAGTTGCACTTTTCTTTCTGACTGTTAAAAGTTTCTTTCAACTTAATTGAATGCAAAACAATTTTGATTTAAATGTTTCTTTTACATCTTATTCTTCAAGTTAATATTTGTTTATGAGTAGCAGTTATTATAGTACACTATCAGTATATATATATATATATATATATATATATATATATATATATATACATGTTATAAGTAAACCAATTAGAGACAACATTATAGTGATTTATGCATGTAAACCAATGAGAGACCACATTATAGTGATTTCTGCGTGTAAGTAAACCTATGAGAGACCACAGACATGAGTCTCTCTCTCCACAGTCCTGGAGCGGTGCCGGCTGCAGAAGAGGCTCTCGTCGTCGCCCAGCAAGGCCACCGGCTCGGCGGCGGAGCTCAGCGAGGAGAGCGACACCGTGTTGCCGGGCAACCAGGATGGGGAGGAGAAGGAGGAAGAGCAGGTCGCCAGCAGAGACCAATCAGCAGAGGTGGAGCAGGATCTACAGGCCCAGGTCAGGGTGTTGAGCACACACGCATGATCCCAGGTCAGGGTGTTGAGCATGCACGCATGATCCCAGGTCAGGGTGTTGAGCATGCACGCATGATCCCAGGTCAGGTAGCAACATCATAGATGTTAACGTTAGCAACATTGTAGATATCACCTTAATGTTAGCAACACCAGAGATATCACCTTAACGTTAGCAACATTGTAGATATCACCTTAATGTTAGCAACACCAGAGATATCACCTTAACGTTAGCAACATCGTAAATATCGTCTTTAACACGTCTCCTCGCCGACAGCTGGAAGCCATGATGACTGTCCTCAGCACCTCGGACGAGGTGGAGCACCTGGTCCTGAGGAACACGGAGCTCACCGACGACCTGCTGTACGCCCTGGTGGGGGCGCTGCGAAGCAGCCCCTCGGAGGTGACGGAGCTCAACCTCAACCTGAACCACATCGGACCCTACGGCGCCGTCATCCTGCTGGACCTGCTGCGGGCCAAGCCGCACGTCACAGGCCTTCAGTGAGTGTGTAAAGCAATGCGACGCATTAGCATGTCATTCAGGTAAAAAGTGTGTAAAGCAATGCTACGCGTTAGCATGTTATTCAGATCTAAAGTGTGTAAAGCAATGCTATGCGTTAGCACATTATTCAGTTCTAAAGTGTGTAAAGCAATGCTACGCGTTAGCATGTTATTCAGTTCTAAAATGTGTAAAGCAATGCTACATGTTAGCATGTTATAAAGTGTGTAAAGCAATGCTACGCGTTAGCATGTTATTCAGTTCTAAAATGTGTAAAGCAATGCTACATGCTAGCATGTTATAAAGTGTGTAAAGCAATGCTACGCGTTAGCATGTCATTCGGGTATAAGGTGTGTAAAGCAATGCTAGACGTTAGCATGTCATTCAGTTAAAACGTGAGTAAAGCAATGCTACGTATTAGCATGTTATTCAGGTATAAGGTGTGTAAAGCAATGCTACATGTTGAATGCAGCTGGTGTTGAGTTTGGCTAATCTTTATAAACAGATATTCACATATGAATGCAGATAATTAAAGAAAAAAGTGAATAAAAAGCTAAATTGAAATGATGTCAGACGACAGCCGCTTTTATTCCGAGATTGCATTTTGTCCAATGTGTTCCGTATCTTTAGCTTCAATTCTTTCTTCTATTTCTCACACTGATCCTCAGTTAATGTGTCTGGATTGTTCTTCTCTATTTTTGAATCGCATCACACATAGAAATGCATTGTGAAGCAAAGCGTATTGTTGCGGCTTTTTTGATACGAGCGGTGTTCGCCACTTTGTTTATGTTACTACTTACGGAGCCAGGGTTGTGTAGAAGTATCAGATTCTTTTTTCACCATACACAGAGAACCGTAAGATAGAGAAATGCGAGGAGATAATTGTTGAATTTGTCAAAAAGTGTATTAGCTTTACAATAGTGGACTTCCTCACCGAATCAGAATGTTTAAAATCAGCTTGAGCGCCAGTGGAAACCAAAACGTACAATGTACACTAATTGAACATCGTACGCTTGTCACTGATTTGCCTAATTCTTCTCTACTTGGGAGACAAACGGTTTGTCATTGAGGGTTTCCATACAACCATAAGGCTAATGTTCTTCCCCCTGCAGCTTGTTTGGAAACCGACTGCGTGACCACGGTGTTCAGACGCTGCTGAGTGGCCTTGTCGAGCTGCAGGAGCAATCAGCCGAGGCCACCTTCGTCCAGAAGCAGACCACCGTCTACCAGCCGGAGCTTCTCGCCGCGCTAGCTAACCAGCCGGAGATGTTCACCGCGCTAGCTAACCAGCCGAAGATGCTTGCAGCGCTAGCTAACCAGCCGGAGATGTTCGCCGCGCTAGCTAACCAGTCGGAGATGCTTGCAGCACTAGCTAACCAGCCGGAGATGCTACCTAACACACCAGAGATGCTGGCAGTGCTAGCTAACCAGCCGGAGCTTTACACACTAGCTAACCCTGCGCTAGCCAACCAACCGGAGATGTTAGCTAACCCACCAGCGATATTAGCTAACCCTCCCCCGCATGTGCAGAGCGTCGTGAAGGTCTTCGCCCTCCTGGAGCTGGACATCGGGGGCAACGGCCTGAGCAGCGACGGGCTAAAGCTGCTAGCCGCGTACATGAAGCATCACTCCTGCCTGCGGTACCTGGGGCTGGCACAGACCAGCAGCGCTGACCTGTCCGCCTGGAAGGAGCTCTTTGACGGTCTCCGGGGCAACGACTCGCTGGCCCACATCATCCTGGACGAGAGCAACCTGGGCGACCCGGGGGTCCGCATGCTGGCCGACGTGCTCCGGGTGAACGCCGGCCTGACACAGGTGGACTTGGACGGGAACGGCGTAAGCGACGTGGGAGGGAACGATCTCATGGGGGCGCTGTTGTGCCGGAGCCAGGCGCCGCTGAGGCACCTGAGTCTCCAGGACAACCACATCAGCGAGGGCCTGATGAGCAGGATCCTGGAGGAGGTGAAGAGAACCTGAATACAATGGCTGCTGCATCGGGGGATGAGCAGCAGCTTCAAGACAATGGACAGCATACACAGTAATTAGGGCTAGTGGGCAGTGTCCCACCTGGTGGCAGCAAAAGGTACTGCAAGCAAATAATTTAATTTAATTTAGTATTATCTGATCATAATTAAAGAAACACCACTGCACAGTATATACAGTGTTGTGTACATATGCATTTACATTTATAACATTTAGCAGAGGCCTATTCAGAGCGACTTAGTACATTTGTCAATAGCTGAATAGGTCATACACCTGTAATCGTAAGCATAACAACATTCTGTGTGCAGTAATTGGCGAACCAATCAGCGACCAGTGGGGTGCAATGACGATGAAGTCAAGCATTTGTTTGAAATGGTGGTTGAGCTAGATGAAACGATACAAACAGTTCAATCAATCAATCAATCAATCAATCTGGGTCATTGGAAGCCTGCTAACGAACCCATTCATTTGAATCAGGTGTGTTGGAGCAGGGAGACATCTAAAACAAGCAGGGCACCGGCCCTCCAGGACCAGGATTGCCCACCCTTGTGTTAGACATTGCTGATGCTTGACAGTAGTTCTGTCAATTTCATTGGACCAGCCCCATAGATCGGTTACAACTATCCAATTTTCATTGCATGTTTTAGATGTGTCCTTGCTCCAGCACACCTGACCTGATACAAATGATTGGTGTGTTGGAGCAGGGAGATGTCTAAAACATGCTGGACAATAGCCCTACAGGACCAGGATTCCCCACCCCTGGTCTAAACCATATTCATATAGACCAGAGCCATGGAAAGAGAGAGTTGCGCCAACGGAAATTCTAAATTTTCAACATGGTTCACGTTGAGACAAAACAGTTCCAGGAAGTGCTTGGTTGGCAAATTGAATAGATAAATACCAAAACATAACTGCAATTTTTGGTAATTAGTAGTCAATAAATGCACAGACTTACATTTACATTATAATGTAAATATATTTGCGGCTAACTTCCAGGAACTTTTTTGAGGCTCCATGATCCGCCATTGCTGTAAAAAAATGGTCCATATTGGAGTGAACGGAGATAACGCGAATCTCTCTTTGTATGGCTCTGTTCATTTAAGTGAATATTGGGTTTGGTTACACCAGGCTAGTTCTAGGAGGTGGCCTAGGCTAGGCTGTCAAGCTGTCTCATCATGTCTTCCCTGGACATTTTCAGATTGAGGTGGAAAACTAGATATTTGTCCATCCATCTTTGCCCGCTTATCCGTGGTCGGGTCATGGGGGCAGCAAGAGACCCCAAACTTCCCTTTCCCGAGCCACATTAGCAAGCTTTGACTGGGGGATCCCGAGACGTTCCCAGGCCAGTGTGGATATAATCTCTCCACCTGGTCCTGGGTCTTCCCCGAGGCCTCCTCCCAGCTGGACGTGCCTGTAACACCTCCCAAGGGAGGCGCCCAGGGGGCATCCTTACTAGATGCCCGTACCACCTCAACTGGCTAGATATTTGTTTGATTATCAAACACACATATGTGTGTATGTGTAAATAACCCTCCTTCCTCTGGCTATAAAGAGGTTTTCCCCTCAGTTGGGTTTGGGAAGCGTAGGAGCAGTGTTTGACTTGGGCTGTGGTCTGGGTGCCTTTTCAAAGGGCGCTCTATGAAGTGAGCCTTTCTTTCCCGCGGTGAGGTTAAAAAAAGCCATAGGTGAAGCTTTAACCGTTAAAGCTTCACCTTGGGCTTTTTTGCCCTCTCTTTCCTCACAAACATAAATTTTGATTTAGGATTTAGAGATCCCTGAAAGAAGGTTTGTTTGACAAATCGCTACGCTTTGACAGTGAGGTCGTGCTGCAGTGAGTCATTCCATCTACTACGAGGTAGGACACCTCCCCCAGCATTTCTGAGTCCATCAACACGTCACGAATCCAAGGGGAACCACAGCGCTATGTGAAATGCCTTTACTTTGTCTGTCTTCGAGACAGACAGTGGCTTCTTTTCAGGTTCTGCGCTAATTAAAATGAAACTAGGGCAACTACATCTGAATTTCCGACCGTCATCTCATTGTTCTTTCATCACAGACATTCTGAGAATATCTGTGTGTGTGATCAAAGCTTGTCACAGAGGTAATTATCCCCCCTTTGACCTTCCAATAGCGATTCTGCTGAAACCAGTGCCAGTGTATTTCATCTGTGGAGTACTCTCAGTGGAGTCGCGATAAAGACCCTCCGCCAAGCTCCTAAAAGATGACAGACAAATGAGGCTTGTGCACCTGAAGATTACATATGTAGACGCTAGATTTAAAATATGAAATAATCTGTGTGCAACTGCATTAAACACAATTAACTTTTTATTTGTTTGTGAAAGTATATATATACTGTATACACACACACACACACACACACACACACACAGTATACAGTATATTATTCGTATTTTTTATTATTCTGCTTTTTAATTGGCAAAATATAAAAACATAACACGCCAGTACTGTTCTGGTCTATTTTTTCATTTTTCTTTTACTGCAACCTCCCCAAGATCTTCAAAACCACATGTAGCTAGAATCTAGAAGTAGTGGTGGTACACCATTATCCCTCGCTAAGCATAAGCTTGTAAAACAACGAGTGCTACTGTTAAGTCAGCGAATCCTTGGTAAGGTCTCCACTCTTCTCTGTTAAGAATTAAATGAGATCAGTGACCCGTTGTCTTGCTGCTAATGTTATCTTAATCTGTCCTGAAACAAATACCATGGTGTTACAAGACTCTTTCATCTGCTCTTACAGAGACCAGGCCTCGACAATACAACCTCAATCTTGAAGGATTTTTTTTGATATGTCTCAAATACAGTCTATTTCCCCATTTCAGTGCTCTGATTGTATCAAATCTTGTTAACATGAAAATTGGAGGGTTTTATAGGGAATTGAGTTTCTAAATAATGCATTCATTTTGGAAGGTACTGTACCAATTGAACCACTGAATTAACTACTCACGAGGGAAGTTTAGACTTCCTCGTAGTCCTTTCTCTAAGCAAGCAGTATGTTACACATTTGTTCCTGCATTAACATACAGCCACTTTACTGTTTGCTAAGAACAACGCCTATCAGTGCAATGTGAACTTTAACTGAAAGCGAATGTACTGCGTAGAACACAAGAATACATAAATAAAAATGAATTTCTAAAGATATCGGAACATGCATAATAAATGTAGTAAGTACATTATTCCAATCCCAGTCATTACAGTTTTTTTCGATTGCTTACACACAAAAATGCTATGTAACACACAGTTAGTGTAACCTTCCACTTGGGGAGCAAAACCTCTGCCCAGATCTTCACAACTTTACCTATAAGCACATTCTCAGCATCACACTTTTTGCAAAACACTACACTACAATGAAGAAAACCTAATTGGACACAAATCTACAGTATTTAGAATGTCCCAGGCCAACATATAGAATAGGGCCCTCCACCACCATGACAACATAGGTCCTTACAACTTACACAATGTGAATATGTGGGCCAACACATACTCCTCCTATGTCAGGATACCCCTCAATCAAGCCATGGAGAAGGCAAGCAACCAAACTGATGCATGGTCAATGCAAGGATGGATTCCCCATCCAAGAAGAGTCTTTCCTCGCTGTCTTGTGAGAGAGGATATAGCCTGTGATTTGAACAAAATGCTAGTGCCAACTACTAGGCGAAGAAAAAGCTTTGGGACAAATGTTTTTGCTGTATTTACAATAGGCCTATGTACTATATTATATTTAGAATATGTTCAGTTCTACATAATTTTCACTACCAAATATAACCTTTGGAAATGCATGGTGTATTGTCTGATTTTACATTGTGAGGAGAAATATATTTTTTCAACATTGTGCAGTACTGGAATGTTATGTTTGAGCAATATATTCATGTACTTTGCTCTAACAATATCTATCTAGACTACATTATCATTGGAAAATAAGAAATGTTAAAAGTGTTTTAGATTGAGCACAGCAGTGTCTAAGTGGTTCAAACAGAATCTGATCTTATATATGTACGTATATATGATGACAAAATTGAGTTTTTACAAATGTGTGTGTTGTTTTGAATAAAGTGTTTCATTTTGCAAATATCTGAGGTGTTCTGCTACCTGGTATGTATGGTTGTGTGAATTGTGTGTAGTGTTTTGACATAATGAGCGTTCGTTTCAAAATTGTGCTTAAGCAATCGAAACAAACGGCAATATTTTGGTTCCATTCTGGTCCTAAATAAAGGTAAATAACAAACAAAACGTGTGACATGGGGAGATGTGTGTGTGTGTGTCTGTGTGTGTGTGTGTGTGTGTGCCTGTGTGTGTATGTGGTGTATGTGTGTTTGTGCAGTGTTTTTGTGCGTGCATACAGTGGCTCTGCTTTAAGGCCATATTTAGAAACCGAGGTGGTGTGTGTGTGTGTGTTTGTGTTTAGGGAGTGCTGGAGGGCGTTGGCCCCGGTGTTGGAACAGTGGCCCCTGTGTTGGATCCGTTTGGGATCCCTCTGTAGGCCTACTGACCCTACTACTGCCACACACACACACTCATTTGTTTTTATTCTCATCCGGCCAAGTCAGATGTTACTGGAACATCTTGACCAAGTCAGGTGTTACTGGAATATCTTGACAGGTGCACTGTAGTCTGGTGGCCTGGGGGTTGGTCCCAGCCAGAAGGGTGTTGGTTTGAGCCTCAAAGCTGGCCTGCTGTACATGCAGACATCTGCTCAATGACCTGATTGTAACAGCAAGTCACATTTAGACAGATCGCATTGCACAGGAAGAAGGAGGAAGCCTATGACACAAAATAACATTGATGAAGGAGCAGCGGGTTTCTTGACAACAAATAAGTAATTTCCTATTGCATGATAAGCTCTTTATGAAAACCACATCCTGCCTATCCGCTGCTCTTTTGCATCGAAAGGAGCCAGTTGAGGTGGTACGGACATCTAGTAAGGATGCCTCCTGGGCGCCTCCCTTGGGAGGTGTTTCAGGCACGTCCAGCTGGGAGGAGACCTCGGGGAAGACCCAGGACCAGGTGGAGAGATTATATCTCCAAACTGGCCTG